>JAANSN010002899.1:0-21293 GCA_036850665.1 Dicranocentrus wangi
CAGTTCAACACATAAGGCTTTAAGGCTAATGATTGATATGATGATTAGTAGACGCATTGAATCAATGAGTTCATAAATTCTCCCTTAATACATTCGATTGCAAGCATGTATGTGCATGTGCAACGTACGTTGCTCATGCGTCTCCAATTTGCATAGCAAAAAAAATTTCAGGAGCATGAAAGAAAAACTAGCATTTCAAGAGTACAAGGTTTTGCAGAACAGAATCAGGATTAGGATTAATGAAATCAATTAATCAATCAAGTTGACTTTAAACCTGCTCCCAGTTCGCTTTGGTTTGACAGTTGTATATCATAATTAGCAAAACTCGGACTGACGATGTGATTACTACACCAAAAAAAAAGTCCAAAGTTGCTCCTGACCGCTAACAAGGTCAACAATTACTATCAACCAATGATGACGCTGAGGCTGTTCTGTTTGCTTATTAGTGCACACTTTTGCAATTTGCAGCGGAATTGTCTCATTGCCAGTCTATTTTTATTTAAATGTGAATGCAGAATGCATAATATGCACTGTAGTTCTGTCTGTAGTCTGTGGTTCACTATTAGATGCAGCTTCATACTAGAAATATTCGACATGCTGCATTTGGGTTCTCAGGTCACCCCACCCTAATATTATTCCATACTATACCGATATTCCAAAATAGTCGGACCCTTTTGGGTAATGCTTTTTGTCTTTTTTTTTGCTCTTGTTGAATCTGTGGACCGCATTTCAGCTTGCTAATAGTGTAAGATATGTGATCTGGTCAAGCCGCGCGCGCACGCGCATGTTCTGTAAAGGTAATTCGAATCAATTAAAAATTACAATATAATGAACTGATGTCATATAAGTACTCTGATTCGAAATTCGAGCATGTTTGTTGGCTACAATGTCGCAAATTCTGGTGACAATGCTCATGTCACAACCAATTACGTAATCACATTTTATTCAAACATTCTTTTTCCCAGTGAGACGATTCTAATGATGTTTTGGCGACTTGTTTCAATCTTCCTACAATGAAGAATGCTGCATGTACCACAAACACTCGATTTTATCCAGTTGTATGGGAATGAGGTTTGAACACAAAAATAGTAAGAACATCCCAGAAAGTAGTTAGATATTCGATTTGAGAATTGGTTTATGAGCAAACTCACAATCGAAATGTCATAATGTGCAGAGGGGAAAAAACAACGGGAGGATAAGATAGAGTCATATACAAAAATTTGTCCCACGCTACCACTCGCATTTTCTATCTGCTAGTTATTTTCCCATGAATGATACAATGAAATGGTTCTCATCTATACTCATTCATTAAGAATTAGAATGGGAAATTAAACAAACAAATGCTGAAAGTGGAACATTGCATCCAGAAAACTGTGAATGGACTGTGATGACTATAATTATTTTTTTAATACCCCGTCCTGTATTGTTGTGCAAAAAGAAACCATAAAATGTAATTTAGGATCCTGAGAAAACTTGAAATTAATTATGGCGTTTAATAGGCTTAATTGCTCGTTTGTTATAATTAAAAGGATTAAAGTTATGAGATTATTTGTTCTTTTGTTTAAATTTGTAGACTTCCTCGTCCGCAACCAAAAGAGATCCTTTTCCAGTGATCTTTTTCATTCACGGAGGATCCTTCTTATACGGAAGTGGCAGTGAATATGGTCCAACGTAAGCAATAAAGTCAAACCATGCTTCAAATAAATGCAGATTTTGATTAGCAAATAAGAAAAATGAATGATTAGCCTAGGCTTTGATTTTATGTTAAATGCTCAAGTAAATGTGTGTTTTTTTTAATAATGAAGTTATCTGCTAGACCAGGATGTCATTTTAGTCACAATAAACTACCGTCTTGGAGCGCTTGGATTTATGACAACGGGAGACTTGCACTGTCTAGGGAATTTCGGGTTAAAGGATCAAGCATTAGCTCTACAATGGACCTACGACAACATCGAACAATTCGGAGGAGATCCGAAACGAATCACAATGATGGGTCAAAGCGCAGGAGGGATAAGTGCACACCTTCATTTAATTGCTAACAAGACGACACACCTCTTTCAAAATGGAATCAGCTTGAGTGGATCTGCTTTCGGATTTTGGCCCGTAGTGCCACGCCAAAGAGCCTTGGGCTTTACCAAGAGGCTTGCAAAAAATCTGAGATGTCCTGATGCCAACAACGGTGAACTACTCCAGTGCTTGAGAAGCAAACCGCCTAATTACATTGTGGGGGCGCAACTGCATTTTTTCGTACGATTTGAAACAATATATCTAACATAAAGAAAACGCCTTTAAATGGGAATGCACAGTGTGTTTCCAATATTGAAACATTTGCGCTTCATTTGTTAGAAATGGATACCTTTTCATCCACTCATTGTATTTGGTCCGGTAGTAGAGCCAGAAGGTCGTAATGCTTATTTGACAAAGTCTCCAGGAGAATCGTATGCCTTGGGAGAGGTAACAAAGAAGCCGTGGATATTTGGGCAAACATTCCAAGAGGGCCACTTTGAGACATATTGTAAGAACCTGGATAAGGGCCTATTCATGGTCACACATGTGCCTATGGTTCACAATTGCTATATTAACGTGGTCACATTTGTTTCAAATTTGTTTTTTTTTGTTGTAGTTGTAAATTTATTTATGCAAACTCCCATCCTGACTGCCAGAGTGAGGGATCTACTTCCAGTGGTGCTTGACTACCAGGAATTCACCAAAGAGCCTGAGAGATCCGAGTTGACAGAGAAAATTATAAAGTTCTATGGATCTAAAGAGGACGGAAACGCAAAGAAGTTTATGGATGTCATAAGCGATGTAAAATATCACGATTTTAATTTTCGAATATTCAAATTTCAAATCCAGGAAAACTAGACAATTGTTAAGATTTGCATTCATACTTCGTAGATGTACACCGACAGGCTATTCACCAATGGAATTCAGCAATCGATCCGAACTCATGGATCAATCGCACCTACCTTCGCATACGTCTTTGACTACAAGGGTAACTACAACCTGGGTCAAGTTTTTGGTGCAGCTAAATCCGAATGGGGTTCTGTTCACACGGAAGACGTCTTTTTTATTTTTAACTCATCCGTATTTCACGATGGCTTCAGAAGAAGTGATCCAGAGTATGAACTCTCCCAAGTCATGACGAATTTAATTAGTAACTATGCTAGACACAGGTAAGAACTGACAGTTGATTAGTTAATCATCAAAGCCTTGTAATGTGACAATAATGACGCTTATTGGGATTGTGCTCGATAGTCAACCAGTCTACACAAACATCGAAGGGCATGAAATTAAAATCTGGGATGAAGCAGTTCCACCTTCAGATAAGAGTAATGGGGCAATAATAAACAACTCCATCACTTTGTCAGATCAGCCCATACAGTATCTTCAGTTAAACAGGACTATTCAAATGATGCCTGACCCGTATGCTGTTAGAAATCGATTTTGGAAGTCGCTAAAAATTCCAATTTAGCCACGTTCGAACTTGCCATTTTGTTTGCATTTCAGCAGTATATATTTAGCCATAAAACTTTACGTGTATCTCAGCATGCCTGTGGGTTTATAATTAATTGTAAGTATAGTTGTACTTGATTTTGTAAATGATGTGTGAAATTGAAAGTACAAATTTAAGGTGGTGACATGCCAGACCGACTTCTGGTTCTTGGCCGAACCAAATATTCTGAGAAAATGAATATATGTCCCTGTCCCTAAAATATGTTTTATGAATGGGAAGCAATATTTTTGGGGTAGACCACCTACCCAAGCCAAGGTTGGGGTTCTCCTGCCAAAACTCGTCTTATTTATATGTATCATTTCATTAATTTCAATAAGTTAATTACGACAAACACATTTTATTATACGTGTCTTGTTATTCCTAGCAGCAATAAAAAATAATTTTCTAAGCTGCCATTAATTTGTAGCAGCAGTTCGTCATGTTAAGTTTCGTTTCTGATTGCTAATGCTAATATGAACGGTTAGAGTGGTTCATGTCTTTCCGTTACGTTACTACTCTACGTGTCATCCGCCGTCAACTTTCAAAAGTGCAGCAAATATACAAATACAAGTTGAAAGTGCCACTGGTAACATCCTGTATTTGGCCCTGATTCCCCTTGAGAGACAGAATGGAAACTATACATGTTTTATGGCAGGGCCACCACTGTCAGCAGTCAGCACAATGTAATCACCATTAACCATTAACATTATACACCTATATCCGTTCCAAATTAATATTGATCAGTTTGATTGATGCATAATCAACCACTATCTTGTTGTATCTTGATTTACACTCTATGATTAAAATCAAAATTTTTATAAATACATGACATTTGTTAGCAACTTCCAGAACAACTCATACAACTTTTACGACAACTTCACATGGTCAAAACATGATTGATTTACATAAAGATAATAATTGCACAAAAGAACTTCAGCATTGAAGGAATCAAGGTGTGAATTAGTTATATTTTGTTCTGGAATCGAGTGATCGAGTCAATAGTAAAATCGATTGCTCATGGAAAGGCTCATAATATGTAATCTTACCATGAATCTCAGTCGTTTCAATCCATCATTTCAAGTACTTACAATACTTACATCATTTCAACGATATTATAACCTAACCTGTCCATCCAGCCAGTGTTTTCGAAAAGATAAATAGAATTTGCATCGGTACTCACAGCTCACATCATGTTTTCGCAGTCCAATCATCTTGGGTGTTGTTGACATACACTTTCTTTTAATCAGTTTCACGGATAAATGACGCGTTACTTATCTCACACAATGATTAAACTCAAATGTTATTACAAGTAGGTGCAATTAATTTGGTAGCATTTTAGATGAACTGACAGAGCGACGAGCATTTCCACTTCAAACTGTTTCGCCACATGCACATGACACATGTTAAAATAGAAGTTAGGTTAGTGTCATCGTCTCATCCAAGCTCCTATATAAACTGAGGGAGTGCGGTCACGACTATTCAAGTCACGACAAGTTAAGCATTTTATCAAATTAAAAATAGTAAGTAACGCAATAAAATGCATAGCAAATTGGCACTTTTAGCGGTGCTCTGTTCCTTGGCTTTAGCTCAAGGAGCTAGCATCCACTCCAACGATACCACAAACGCCCTTGTTTTCAAAGCAGATTTTTCTAAGCCCACCCTCTCCCAAGCTTTCGGTGGCGCCGGGATTTCATACGGAAACCAGAATGTAATTCTGTGGGCGAGTGGTGGCGGCATTGATGTAGCATACCCTGCTGGGAGTTACGTTCCATCAGGTCCAATTGTTGGTGGGTTTGGAATCTGGACTAACCACCCAGTTAGCGCGAGCACTGCTGTATTCAAGTATGGAGTATATTTCCCAGATAACTTCAACTTTGTTAAAGGAGGTTTGTAACTAGCGGCGCTCAAATATAATTATTACAATTAAATTGCACTGATTTTATGCATATTCTAAACATCTCATTTGGATTTAATAGGAAAACTGCCAGGTCTATATGGTGGACGAAAATCATGCTCTGGAGGTGATCCCGCTGTGGACTGTTTCTCCACAAGAATGGTATTTGGAAACTAAGAACATTCCTTACCCTTCAGTACATAGTAGTTGTAAATTCGTTTATTACATGTTTGATTACTAATTTTGCAGATGTGGAGGGAAGACGGCAAAGGGGAACTATTATGCATATTCTAAACATCTCATTTGGATTTAATAGGAAAACTACCAGGTCTATATGGTGGACGAAAATCATGCTCTGGAGGTGATCCCGCTGTGGACTGTTTCTCCACAAGAATGGTATTTGGAAACTAAGAACATCCCTTACCCTTAAGTACATAGTAGTTGTAAATTCGTTTATTACATGTTTGATTACTAATTTTGCAGATGTGGAGGGAAGACGGCAAAGGGGAACTCTACCTGTATGCAAACCGCGATGCTCAAGATCCAGCCATTTGCCAAATGCCCAATAACTACTGCAGTCCCACCTACGGATGGTCATTGAACACTGGGTCATTCACATTTCAACGCGGTGCCTGGACTGATATCGAAGAAACCATTACATTGAATACTCCCGGCGTCCGAAACGGGGTTCTAGCCATTAAGGTTAACGGACGCGAAGTGATCAGGTACAACAACATTGTCTTCAGAATCGCTCAGTATCCCAACATCAAGGTGGAGGGTATGGATGTCGAAACCTTCTTCGGAGGAAACGGACCAGAATGGGCTTCCCCAAACAGACAAGTCACCAAGTTCAGGGAGTTTATTCTCGAAAGCAATTAATTGCCTAGTTTAAATTTTGGTCGAAATTATTAAACGTTGTACTGCTTCACTCGAATAAAGGCTGAATTTAGATAACCACTTATACTTGTACTACTTGAAATTGTCATCAAATAAACGTATCTTCATTGCGAAATTTTCATCTTATCATAATTTGATAAGTGTATATAAGGTAATATATATGCTTGTGCAACTAGTCAGATAAAGTATAAATATGTCGAATCATACTTTCTTCAAGTCATTTCTCCTCAGAAGACCCAACAGTCAATAACATTTCTATTTTTACATGATGATGGCCAGTGTGAAAGCCGCCGTTGTGGTGTTTGCATGTTTGGGAGTTACATTGGCATTGCCATCTGACCCTTTACCCCAACCTAAAGCCCTAGTTTTCAAGGCAAATTTTTCGAAACCGACAATTTCTGAAGCTTTCGGAGGCGCACGAATAAGCTACGGAGAAAAGAATGTGATTCTATGGGCAAGTGGAGGTGGTATTGAAGTACATTATCCAGCTGGAAGTTATTCTCCAGAGGGACCAATAGTTGGTGGGTTTGGAGTTTGGACGGATCACAGAGTCCCTGGAGAAGCTGCTAGTTTCAAATATTCAGTATTCTTCCCAGCTGGATTCAATTTTGTTAAAGGAGGTACGTGTGGGGTTTCCTAAGAACAATATATCCTGCCTTTTCTGGGGAAAAAATCAAACTAATTTGCATTACAATCGTCTTTGGCACTATTCTAAAATAAAATCTGTTATTATTATTAACAGGAAAGTTGCCCGGACTCTACGGGGGTAAAAAACAATGCGCAGGAGGGGATCCCGCGGTGGACTGTTTCTCCACTAGAGTAATGTGGAGAGAGGATGGAAAAGGGGAACTGTACCTGTACGCCAATCGTGAAGCTCAAGATCCTGCTATTTGTCAAATGCCAAATAACTATTGTGCACCTTATTACGGCTGGTCCCTTAACACGGGTGCATTCACTTTCAAAACTGGAGAATGGACGGATATTCAGGAAATTATTAGACTGAATACTCCTGGCGTGAGGAACGGCTTGTTGAGCATTAGTGTGAATGGAAAGGAGGTTATTCGGTATGAAAACTTGGTATTTAGAATTGCTGATTATCCCAACATGAGTCTTGAAGGGATGGATGTGGATACTTTCTTTGGGGGTACTGGAGATCAGTGGGCCACTCCGACTCATCAGTTGACGAAATTTAGAGAGTTTATTTTAGAAACTGTGTAAAGGGGAAAAATTGGCTCCAATTTAAATTGAGAAAATAAAATGTATTTACAATTAGCAAGCAATAACATAAATCAGTAATATATCAAGATGTTTAGCGAATACTGCCAGGCCGCAGGCCACAATGTTCAAAACAAAATCACCCGTGCATATTCGATTCGGGAACTGTTTTATAACGCGTTGCTTCATAAAACCTCCAAATGATGCTTAGTTTCTATACAACATTGCCGGCTGTATGATTATTTGAGACTAAAGGTTTTTGAGGCAAATACCATAATACCATCCGCAAACCAGTACCAATCAACCTTTAACAATCATCTCACGTAATACTTTATTATTACACATCTATGTAACTGTACATTCACATAATATGTAGTTTTTAGCGTTCCAGTGGCACTTTAAATGAGATTTATTTACTCATATTGTAAACGTATACGAAGAGAAATTATTAATTAATTAACCAAATGTTTCTAAATTAATACAGCTATAAAGAGATTTCAGATTCAAGTAATGTCAAACCATTTAATAGCATACTAGCAAGTATGTACATCAGATACCGGACACTGACTATTCGTAAACATTTCATATAATGACTGGGAAATGAGAATATATTTTATTAAAATTGTGACGGAAGCGGATTTGTATGTGTACGAGAACGAGAATCGAATCCGAAATGTAATGTCTGTCTAGACGTGTTTATGTCTGGGTATATTTTCATTTTATCATATTACAGTTCATTGTGCCTATTGCTAATTTTCGTTTCCAAATCAGCGTGAAGTTTCTCAACATGACGTTCGTGACGCTTGATTTTATCTGAGAATAAGGAATTCATGTCTTTATCAGTGTGCATATAGTTTTTGTCGTGGTCTTGTTTCACCATAAACTCAGCTTGGAGATGCTGTAACTTTTCCAGTCTTCTCTCATAATGTTTCAGCTCCGTCTAAAATGAATGAATATTATATCCTATATACATAAGTACCTTATTTGCAAATTCTTTAATAAGTTCATCATCTGTTATACGTACATGTAACGAGTCCAATTCTTCGGGGGTAAAGTCGGCTTTTAAGGCCATTGTCCAAAGACCAGCGACTCTAGGTTCAGAGAACTCTTGGGAGTCTGGTCCACTTGCCACCTTTTTGTGAAGGTCATCGTATTTATCCTTGAGCCCTCTGTGCTTACTTCTAACATCATTAACGATTTGATGACCACCATCTGGATATTTCTTGCTGGGCTCATCAGACTTTTCTAAATGATCGAAGTGCTCCAGATCGCTTAGAGGTTGTAAGTGCATATCTAAGAAATAATTGCACATTAATTTGCTCTCCTAAAATAAACGACTATTTTGTGACTCGAATGATTTAATGGCGACTTACTCTTCTTTGCGTCTGCATCTAATGTCTCTAACAAAGCATAATATTCATCTACTTTATCCTGGTAATGTTGAAATTCTTCTTTCAGCGTCTTGAGTTCCTTTTGATCAAATCCGGACTTCTCCGCTTTCTCCCATAATTTGCTCAACTTTTTATCTTTAAAAATACTTTTATTGATGTGATTATCCGAAGGATCTTGATCTCGCTTAGTTGGTTTCTCAGGGACTGCGTCGTCTTCAAAATACTGAATGAGGCCGTAGTTGTGAAGAATGGCTGGATGAGGGTACAAGGAGACAAGTAATTAAAAATATAGCATTATAATTTTGTAGTTATGTATGTGTAAGTGCGGATTTGTACCTTTGAACTTTTTTCGAATTGAAGCTTCTTTCATTCCATCCTTATCCATCCCGTCCGACTTTAACCTCTTTAAAGCCGCCTCTTCCTTATCTTGTGCTAATAAATCCGTGTACAACGATCGCAGTTTGGATTCACTGACTTTCTGTTATCAACAGTCCCACAAAACGTTAAGCATTCCTCTATTCAATTTTCAATGTTGCAACTGTTTCTTGAAATAGGAGCAATTTTTACATCCTGTATTGCTAAAGTGCTAAAACTCTCCAGCAAAAATTACTGTACCTGTTTTGCTTTATGCCACACCATGTTCATCTTCGCCATTCTAAATGGTTTCTCCAGTTCCCTGTAGTCAACATTTGCTTCCTTGGAGTATTTGCTGTCATGCTGGAAAGTTACTGGCACATAAATAGCCAGCACAAAAAGCGATACGACGAAAGAAGGCGAAACTAAAAACTTCATTATTAAAGCCATTTGTTTCTAACGTGGTATTTCCCAATGAAACTCTAAGGTATCACAGAAGTGTGCCAGAAATGCTTAAACAATAACATTTAAGATTTAACTAGATGCCTCCGGGTAAACTTCTCTAATTCCGTTTATCTCCCTACAAGAATAATACGAGCACAAGATAATGACAATAGTTATTTACGGACTATTTGCTTTGTCATGCTTGTCTCCTGTCATTTTCTTGGCTGTGTTTTATATGCACTCCTTCCTCACTGACATGTCACACATTGTGTACGTATATAGTAGTAGTATGTGCATATTGTGTATCATACGTTTTCAAAGAACACAGCATCAAACTCAGGTAGGTAGGTATTTTTCATGCAGATAGTCATTGAGAAATATTGTATTGAGCCGGGGTTATAAACCAGAGGTTGTCCTTGTATGTGACGGAGTAGTCTCCACAAGATTTCATTGGCCATCTTCATCTACATCATCTGAGAAACTGGTAATAAGATACGAGTGACTATGTCAAAACATGATAGCATTGATGCAGAACAGCAGAACTGAATGAAACGGCAAACCGACCGATGTTAAGGATGGCTTCATTTTTGCATCAAATAGGCATCACATTGCACAGTTACAAATTACCATAAACTCATCATATCAATATCTGCCACAAATATATGATTTATTCTATGTCTCGTATATTTAAGATATCAGAATACAATTCTGGTGCTGCGTGCTGCGACTAAATCTTTTGACTGTAAAATGATATAGGTAGTTCAGACTTTCAGACCTTACTCAACTAGAATGAAGTGAAGTTTTGTGAGGAAATAGTTCGAGAGCGCAAATTCTGGGGAAGAAAAAGGGTTTACCATACGCCATGCATGCAACTGACGCAACTAGCATATTATGTCGTATTTTAGTAAGTTTGTTTGCCATTTTATATAGGTCATTTTACAAATTTGAGAGTTGTTCATTCATTATCGATCATCAGAGTTCATGATTTATGTATATACCTATTTCACTTGAGCACGTTAGATAGAAAAACAGAGGTTTGTGATCAAATTTCCAGTTCTGATTTCCGACCACATACATATAAATCGCATAACAAAAATATAGGCCCTCACTAACACATTGAGGTACAGTAAGGGTAAGCCTTCTTCGTTCGTATTCTATTTTACTTTTGCGTGATATGGGATGGCGACGATGTGAATACCGTTCCCTCTTAAATCTGTAGTGGTATGTTATGTCTTGTGAAGCCGATTCGCTCGCCTATGCCACTAATTCTTTGTGCATTCGTTGTAATAGACTATTGATCTGCCAGGAAAACAAACAGGCTTACTATGCTATTGATGCCCTAGCTTCTATGTTAAATGGCAGATGCATACATTCAACAATAAAATACATGAAACTCTCCGCTCTCTGCACACATTTTTTTCGCATTACCACCAGTACAAATGCACACAAGGTAATACCTACAATCCAATGCAATACAAAGGCACGCTATAATTCCCAAATAATCATGATCCTAGGTGCGTAGACTCAAGAATACTATATATATAAACAGAACAGAAGCATTTCGAAAAAAACAAAAACAATTAGCACTGATACTGATGACGATTTACGATGACTATGATGAAGGAATCTGCCAAAGTATCTTTTGGGACTGGGTTTCGTTTAAATCGCAAAGTTCTTGCAGACGCAAACAACCTACATTTAACAACTTAATGAACATGTGAATTTCTCAGGCAAAATAATCCTATTCTAATTCTGAATTTTACAATGTATTACGATTTGTAGCAAAAATTAGTATTGTGGATTATATGGGTCTTCCTAGTTTGATTCAAGGTAGAGCGCAAGAGTCCCGAGATCAGGCATTTTTCTGCATCAACGGGCCGCACAGAACCGGGGATCTCTGATTTTTTCAAA
The DNA here is from genome assembly GCA_036850665.1 of Dicranocentrus wangi. NCBI lineage: Eukaryota > Metazoa > Arthropoda > Collembola > Entomobryomorpha > Entomobryidae > Dicranocentrus > Dicranocentrus wangi. The sequence continues at coordinate 11,603 of JAANSN010002899.1, forward strand.
ATGCATTACGTATTTTCATCTCAAGAATATGACCACCTTAGCATCATTTGCTTTAAGTTTCATGTCTACAACTCCGGCTAAAGAACCATATTTATTATCCGCTCTCCTGTGTACGTGGTACTACATACCAACATACCTATTTACGTACGCTTGTATTAGACGTTGAAGAGCTAGTGCACAATTGAAATGTCATATTTTGTCATTTTCGTATTAGAAGTAGTATACCTCAAGCAGTATTATAAAGTCTACCGTAATCTAATCCTTTGCATAAATCTGTAGTAAATTTTCATGCACTCCGCACACTTGTCATAGACTTCATATTATTATATGACTACGACTGATGGCAAAATTCCCTGTTGCAGGCTTTCAGTGAGTATAGTAGTCAAGTCTCGTTTTGCATCCTGATTTGTTCCGGACCGGAGCTAGTGACTTGTGGTCTGGCCTATGTTTATGGTAATAGATCAGTCAGAAATAAGAATAGATGAAATGAGAGGGATTAGAGAGATTGGTGAAGGTGAATAATACATGTTTGTGTGATATTGTATTGTGATGTCATGTGTGCTTGTGCTTGGCTTTCAGGAACTTTGAAGGAAGCATAATAGTTGTGTCACTCACTATCCCTTTCATTTTGGGAAAAAACTTGAGATATATATAACAACACAATAACCACAAGGCACGATTCAGAACAGAATGTACATAGTATTGTACGTAACGTAAACCACGACCTACATGTCCGTCTGTCCACGTCAAACCGATGCATTTTTTTACGTATCAATTGCTGATTGATGGCATGAGATGTTCGATGTTATATGAATCTACTTGTAAGGTATTATAATTCACTCATTAACTGTGATGTTATTAATTGTCCCAATTCTTTGATCGGGAAATCCAAAGAATACATAATTCTCCCGATCGCTCGCCGGCGTACATCCGCTAAAGCTTGGAGTTATTATGCTAGCAATGCTTGTTGTTGTTGTTAGTTAGTACGTACAAATACTCAGTGTGCAACGTCGTATTACACACTGTGTGCAAGCATATTTAAGCACAGCAAAGATGTGATAAACTTGGTCAAAATTACAAAAAGAGGTTGCGAATCTTTCAACATTACTTACTGCGGGCGGCCAATGCTTTTATGCTTAAAACATTTACTTTACATTTACGTATTTGATTTTATATGCGTACCTATACATACAATAGGGGATTTGAAAAGATTCATGAGATTGAATCAAAACAACAAGCATCAATGGTAACAGATAATTTTCATGTTCTTCCTCGCCCGCTACTTTATGCAATACAAACTATATTACCTATGCATGCACACTATAAAAATCATGCTTAGTTTGCTCTGCCTCATTAATTCATAATAACCAAATATCCCATCCCGTGCTCAACCTTTAAAAGATTTGCTCATTGAAATCCAAATCAGTTCCTCTGCATAGGTCTCTTTGACGTGGTAATGAGAGCCCGACAGAGGGACAGACGGACTCAAAATTATGAAGAATATGCTCGGCTCACACTTTTAGACCGTTGCCGTTGCCTTGATAAAAAAAGGCACAGCAAATAGATTGTACTCGTTCTTATATACCAAAAGAAGCAAGACCTGTTTTCTAGTCCTGCCTGTGTGTGTCCAATATGCCCAAAGACCAATAATACCTACCCAGGCCATATACATAACATTTACTGTACCCCATCTCCACACAGTAGTCCACCAATCTATATCGTTTTATGTGCGATGCGATGCATAGGTAAGTAATACATACGGATTAATGTATCAACGCATCTGCATTCAGCAATATTTACAGCATTTAAACTCTCTCTCTCTCTCTCTCTCTCTCCCTCTGATTCTCTTCTGCTTTATCTCTATTTATCATCAATGCGATCACCCCACTTCACTCACCCTTATTTGCTCCCAACTAAATACATACATACATACCTACATTGCATTGCAATTGCAACACGAATACGGAAAAAAATAATAATACAAAATATATGGACTATTCCACTCTAAATTCTATTATTATTATTACTTATTACCGTTTTTTACTACAAGAAGAGTGAGAGGGGCAGTTGTAAAGTATATCCATATTTCTGCTGTCCTTTTACACTAAATTAAATAACGTGGGTTAAGATTGTTGCTGATTGCGCCACAATAATAATTTTCGAGTTTTTTTTGCAGTTGTTCATGTTGGCAGATGGAAGTACAAATTTAGCCACCTTGTTAACATTTTTTTTCTCCCATAAATGTGAGTTGAGATCAATCTCAGCCCTCTCACATCATCATCCATCAACCTCATAAGTCATAATCTCAATCATCAATCCAAAATCCAAACATCTATACATATATAATTCAATATGTGAATGGGAAATCCCTTTCATTTTATATGTTGTTTTTGTGGCTTGGATTTGGATAGCAGCGTCTATAAAGCTGAAGTGAAACCTCATTGCAATCTTGCAAATAAATTTGCAATCCATATAAAAGAAAACAACGCTGCTCCTGCTACAATATATAACGAATGATATTTATTAATACAATGGAAACAATGTTGTTGAGTGTCAAAGTTTGCAACTGGAGACACCAAAACTGGACTACTAGTTGTAGAGGAAATGATGACGATGACAAGCAACGGAAACAGCAAAAGACAATGTATGACAGTTAGTTGTGAATTTTGTGACTTGTTGTATGCTGATACATATATATTGATATAATTATTGCTACACAATATTGCTCATGCTCATACGTATGTGTCTGTGTGATTAAATTGCTTTGAATACATTTAAAGTTGTTTGTGGATTGTGGATTGTGGATTCCGTGTGATTACCTAATCATAATCGACATACCTAGATAGGTTTTTAACTTCAATTTTATGTGTAATTAAATTGCCAGCCTTGTTTTGCGGGAGGATTAGCTCCGGAAGGAAACTATCATGGTGTGCAGCAAGTGTGAAATAAGAAGAAATATCATAGGAAAAAATACTACTATTATTAATTCCCTCTGCAAATTCCTTGTGAATTCGGGGTGGTGGGAAAAATATTAGGAAAAATGAAAACAATCAGGTGGAGGATGTGGTGGAGATAAGTTAAGCAATAATAATAACGATAACGATGCATCAGTATCGGTAGTATCGGTACAGTCATCTTGGGTGACAAAAAAAAACAAGTTTTTTTTACTGTTTTTGGTTTCAAATAGGATAAATAAAAGTCCTTATTTATTTGACTAGTTGATGTCTGTCAACTCTAAATTGCTGCATACATATACAAAACTATATGTAGTTTCCTTTTTACTTTTATGCTCAAGTTTGTGTGTGCATTTAAAATATACAATTTTAATAATAATAAGTCATCATCATCAGTGTGGTAAAAGCTCAGGATTGACAGTGGCCACCACGTGGACAGGGCGAACAAATCAAGCAGCCGCGGAGTGGAATATAAAATTTCTTTATCGTAAGTTTACATCAAAACAATGCTCCGCTCGTAGTAATAATATAATTTGAGGATAACAACATATATTTGATGCTTAAAGAGTCCCTGTCATTTGTTTATATTTGGTAGAAGCTACGTAAAACGGGGTGAGACGCCGCCACCTGCAACTAAATGAAAATGTCCAAATATTCCAAGTCTGGGAAGCGCTCTCAGTCAGGGGGAGCTGGGAACCACTTTGACAAGTTGATCAAAGTGTGCAGCAATAGTAAGGTCACGGGAACCATAGGTCGGTTTGGCGTTGCTTCCTTTACATCTATCAGAAGTACAGCCAGTGGAGCTAAAGGTAGTCTACACATTTTATACGTTTTATAGAGAGATTAGAGATTGAAAAAAATGTTTGACGCTTCAGAATGCTAAGTTTTGTATTGACATTTGACATGTTGTGGTTTCTTGGATTTCAGATGAAGAAAAGAAGCCAAAGTCAAAATATGCATCGTTCAAGAAGCGTGCAAGGCTTGATCCGGCGGCAAATAAAGCACCGGTGTCGGCGAATACGTCGATGTATAATCCCTTGGTTTCTCCCGCGGCACCGGTATCTGGGAGCAGTTCTGTGTCACCGGCGACGACGATATTGAAACCTAGGAAGTTTTTTAAATCGCGTGGTCCGATGGAGGTTGAAGTTGGACCAAACCAAGTTGCGAAGCCTTACAGACCAGAAAGTAGCAGTCTGGTGCCTCTGCTTCCTCCTCTTCCAAATCCCTCAATGAGTCCGCTCATTCCATCCAACACAAATACAAATATGACATTTTACAATGACCAAAATCAGAGCCGCGATCATCCTCACAAGCGAAAGCACACTAAGAAACATGGGAATAAAGGCAACAAAAAGCTAGAAAACCTGTCATTATCAAGTCCTCCTGCAAACCAACAGCAATCCTCAGACAGTAGTTTTAGTAGTGTGTGTTCACCACCTATAAAATTAAGAATATTTAAGGATCGTGGAAAATTTGTGGCACAAACTCCAGTGATAACTCCAAACTCACCCCCTGGTCCACCCCAGCAGACTGGGAAAAAGCGAGGAAGGAAACCTGGTACTAAAATCACAAAACCTGTACAGGATTTACCGATAGGGGATAATAAACCTCCGAAACAGACGAAACGGGGAAAGGCTAGTGTTTCTAAACCTCCGGCTGCTCCACGTGTAGCTACCGGAAGAACTACTCGAAATTCCTCTAAACGTCAGGCACCGGAGCCCGATGGGGGAATGCCATCTTTGGACAGAGAATTAAGAAATTCTATCTCATCCTTTGAAGGTCTTGATAATAATGTCACCGGAGATATGTTTCCACCTGCACCAGCTACACTCATGGTGGACACATGTGAGCTGCAGATGCAGCAGCATAACGATTCTGCGCCACCTGCAGTCGAAATAATCAAGAAGTTGGAGGAAGATGCAGATTTCAAGAAACTGTCTGAAATGTTATCGTCAATGGAAAATGATGCTAGTGCTGTGACTTCTAATTCATATACCCAGAATCATCAGCAAAGCCAGGAACCACCTCAGAATTTCGGTAATGTTCTGGCTTGTCTTGAGCAGCTACAAGAGAATTTAGAAATAGCATTATATGTAATGAATTTAAGTGTCAGAGATAATTATTGTATTGGTTTCTCCTCCTCTACAGCATCTCAAGCACCAACAGGACTCAGCGCATTCGCGGCACAGGCTTACATGCATCAGCAGTTCAGGCAGCAAATGCAACATCTTGATCAGAGTATTATTCAAAACCAGCAAGATCAAAATCAGCAGCAAAGTTTTTGTATGCCTACTGTATCAGACTCCAGTGTCGATTTAGGTTACCATCAACACAGCCAGCAGGAAACGTCTGTGCTGCCACAACAGCAAAATGTTTCAAAGGCAAATGACATCAGATCAATTTTAGTTGACGACTGGACGGATTTTGACGAAGATCAACAGAATTCACCAAGAAAACCCCCAAGTCAGAGTCATAGTCCACCAAAGTTTAGTCGATTTGACATGTCAGCGTTTATGCCCACTAAGGAGCACTCCGATAACACATCCCCACCCATTCCCTCACCTATTGAGACTGATCTCGACCGCCACCAAAGTCAGGGTTCCGTTTCCGATGTTCCAGATGTGATCTCTAATAGAGAAATGAACTACAATGCGATATCGGAAGATCATCATCAACAGCAGCCTTTTAACATTCATTCCTCGCCTTATGCTATGAGAAACTTACTAAATTGTCCAAGTGGACCCGCTGGATCAGTTCCACAGTATAGTAATCAGGATTTGACCTCACAGCAGCAACATCAACAAGCACATCATTTTCCAAATCCCTGTCTAGAACAACAGATACCATTGAATAGCCTATCATCATGCGCAAAGCAGGAAGCAATTAGTGTTCTAGACTCGGTTTTGAAACAGCAGCAGATGTCAAATGAACTTTGTGGCAGCCAAAGTAGCAGCATCAGTGGTGATATGAATAGCCAAGGAAGTCAGAAACAGCAGGCTCCAAGCACAAGAAAGGCATCAATCTTCAAAAGTCGGGCGAATCAAAATACTAATGGGGAGTCTAGCGGTGCGTCTGGAGGGAATGGGAATGGAAAATCTTCGAATAAGCGATTAGCCTTGTACAGACACAAGTTTGGACAAGAAGATCCCTCGGAGGAGAACGTAAGCGGTCAGGATCGTCAGTTACATTCTACGGTGCTGGATGAATTTGATGACGATTTTGGCGAAGAGGAGACTGATCATGATTTGCGGTTACGCACGTTGAGAATCGAAAATAGTACAGGTTATCCATTGCAATGGAGTGGAGGTATGGACGATGACGGAGTGACTAAAGTGACGTGTAAAAAGGAAGCTAAAAGACTGTTCACTGTGGTCAAGAATGTAAAGGCTGTGCATGAGCTTCAAGAAAGTGGAGAGTTCCATGAGTTTGATGGCGACATTCAATATATTTTGGAAGATTTAAGAAATCGGAATCCTATGAATATTAGGTATGTTTTTATTGCGACCGGTTGGTCTCTTCGTATGCATTATGCCTAGCCTATGTTAAATGTAAAAAAATGTCAAGTGTATCAATTCTTCGCACTTTGCACTGTGCTTAACAAAATAAAATAATATAATTTGTTTTGTCTAATTCTTACAGATGTCTTTCCGCCATCACATTGGCCACCAGGTGTATGGAACCTTCATTTAGAATGCATTTACGGGCCCACGGCACAGTAGCAGAATTTTGCCGAGAACTACATGATTCCCCACAACATTCTGTGGGTTACCCTAATTTCATTCATAAGAGTTTTCTCTTCCCTGTCTTCCATTTTTATGTACTTTTTTTGCGTTCTAGGAACTTGGTCTGCTAGCAGCTCTTGTACTATTCGTTCTCAGCCAGGATCGCTTGAACATGGATCTCGATACGGACACTTTGAAACTAATTCTGGCATTGTCGAAAGCCGAAGACTGTTCCGGTGACCAACAACAGCAGCAGTCTCAATCTGAAAACTTAGAATCGTTGAAGCACCGCCAGAAGGTTTTAGACTTATGTGTTGAAATGAAGAATAGGGGTCATGCAACTCATCTCAAATTAGACCGAATCACGGCATCCGAGCTAGCTCTTGAAACATTGCTCCACTTAACCTCAAAACGAGCTGGAGAATGGGTAAAGCATGAGCTTCGGTCACTAGGAGGATTGGATTCGATAGTGAACGAAGTTGACAGTTCCCTTAGATTTGTCCAACTGGAGTTAAGCCAGTTTGGATGGACAGAGAGTGCAATAGAAAGATTGCGGAAAATTGACCGCTGTCTCCAAGTCTTACAACAAGTGACCTTTAACCACGAACATAATCAGAAATATTTATTGGGCATGAGTGAACGTGAGATTGAGGTTGTTGATGGCTCAATGTCAATGGTTAAATGTGTAGAAGCCAGTCCAAAGATTTTTGTGGAATTGTTCCGGTTTTGTAAAGAAAACTTGCTTCATTTACACATGAGCCTTGAGTCTGCTAGTGTGATGAGGGAGATCTTATTTAGCGTATTGAGGGTTTTAGTTAACCTTTCCCACGACTATAGGGGAATCGGTAAGTTTTGTTTACTATTATGGCTGTCAACATATTAATTAAATTCATTTAATTCAACATTTCCGCATTAAAAGCCATATATTTCAACCTAAATAACAATTAATTGTTTTAATTAGTTCTGGGCAGTGAAATCCTTCTCGCGATGGATGGCTTCTTACAGCTCGTTCTCCATTCCACATTTGAAATGGGCCACTTTTTTCCAGATGAAAAGATTTTTGATCTTCTGATGCACGTGAGTATTACTAAAATTTACTTACTGGTCATGCACTGTCAGCACTGTATTGTATATCCGTTTCAAGTATTGCAGTCAGTAAAGCGATTGTTTTTTTTGTTATTACTTCGTAGTCTCTGTGCATGCTGCTCAACCTGGTGGAACACAGTCGCGATTGTCGCAATGCGATTCTCTCTTCAACTGTTCAAAAGAGTTCGGCAGGAAGCTATCGTGTTACTGAATCTTTAGGATACAATTCTCTTAGCTCTTCATCAGACGATTCTGGTGTTGACGAGGAAATTTCGGTGCTGGATGCCTTTGTTGAAATGTTCCTGTGCCGTGAAAGAGCTGCGAAGAAGGAGGAGCAGCATACAGACAACATTCTCACCAAAGGACCCGATGATGAGGGTTCTCAACGCGACTCAGCTAATACCACGCAGAAAGATGGATCTAGTGGGAATGGGTCTCAGGACAAAAATTCACAGGATCAGGAAGGCTCGTCCCTACAAGACACTATAGACAAGTTGCTTCAAACTGCGGGCAAGCATATGGAAAACAGCTTAATCGCAGCTTACATTGCGCTTTTGCTGGCATATCTGGTTATGGATAATTCGGTGAGTCCACCAATTGGAATTAATATCTCTATTCTTCGGCAACTATTTAATGAGATTATGTTTATTTTCATGTGTCTACGATGCAGATGGCTGCCAGTCAAGTTAGAAATTCCATGCCGAATGGACAATATCTCCCATTGATGATATTTTTGAAGAAGCTATTTAACTTCATGAGTATTACCTCGTCGGTATGTAACAAAATATCTGAATATTTGCATAATATCTCAATTCTGAATGCGCTACAAGCTATGTTTATGTCCACAGGCGTCTGGAAGTATACGAGGCTTGAAAGCTACGTCAATAGCACTTCGTTTCTTTGCATCAGGAGACCCGCGGTCCGAGGAAGAGCTAAAAAGACTTATTCCTGACTAAAATGGTTTAAGATTTTTAAAGCATGAATCAAACAAGTATTTTGTTGTGTAAATATCCTCTCTTGCACTGAAAGTATCTTGTGGTTTGACAAACTTAGCAATACTAGCTAAAAGTAATATATAAGCCGTTGCTGAAGTGGTGTGGAATATACACTCTTCTGACCTTACCGTATGTGCAAGAACTAATTGTATTTTAAGAACGTTTGTTTCGACTGATTATTTGTTACTGTTAGGCTGAATTCAATTCTCCTGTTAATACACAGATAAGTTTGTAAATTACTCTTGTATGTAATGGCATGGCATGGCATGCCTTAAAATTATGACTAGTTTGTTCAGTCCTTTTGAAAATTTACAAATTGTCGTTTAAAGTCGTTTTAAATTTGTAGAGTTCTTGTCGTGTTACCACGAGGTTAAAGCAGACAAACTATTTACAATAAATCATATTTTAAATTACTGAGCGAACAACAAAAATATTCACTCTCCTTTTTTATTTATACCCAGTTAAAGTTAAAATTACATTTAACATATCTACGACATACCGTAGGTACCGTGTAAATGCATAAACCTTGTACCATTAACTATCAAGCTAAATAACAGCATTTCAATATTTCCTATTACCATCATATACCTGGTCAGTCAAATTTAAATAACCTAGAAAAATATTTGCAGGGAAGGGCTGCTGAGCAGCTCGGTTGGTGATATACTTATGACAGATATGACATGCATAATTAGATGAAGGTAAATATCTTATACAAACCTCGAGTAAACGAAAATCCGTTGTCATTTGCAATCCCTTTTTCCTCAACTACGTGTTCTTGTACACCAATACAACGCGAGGCAATCTGCATTTGCGCAATTTATAATATTTACAATACAACACAGTAGTATTTTATAATACAATGCAATAAATAGGCACTCCATGAAGTGATGTTAAATAGGGCACGTTGACACATTACGTTTGACATTTTTCACAC
>JAANSN010002900.1:0-21289 GCA_036850665.1 Dicranocentrus wangi
GAGAGAGAGAGAGAAAAAAAATGCAAGTTTCGATCGAGCTTCTAGCTCGAGCCGTATACGTATCTTCTTTTCTTCGCCGGAGCTCCTTTTCGTCGTCGTCGTCCAGATACTCTCGAGAAGAGAAGAAGGAGCAGGAGTGTGGATGCTTCCAGCAGCAGCAGCAGCAGCACGTGTACAACTTTTTTCCTTTGCTAATAATGAAAAGGAATTTTAAGACATGATATGTAACCAAAACTGATGGTGGTTCGTGGTGGCGTTTCTCCCTCCTCCTCATCCTCATAAGGGATATATAAGGATACAACATGCCCAGTAAAATTTTGAGTTATGGCTTATTGCCTGTTCCGGTCTTTGTGTGTGTGTGTGTGTGTGGTGGTGGGTTGTTGGGTGGGTGCTTTCACCAAAATGAAAACTGCTTTTAGCCTCGTTTGCATACTCCCAAAACTCGTCGAGGCGGTCATTATATCAGAGTTAAGGCGTTTTTCCAGGTCACCTCCGCGCGCTAATACTCCACTACTGTTTTGCATTTTACGCCGGAGAGAAATGAGCTTTTATTATTAAATCTCAGGTGAAGCACTACATATGTAAAACGTAAATGGCTGGAGGAAAATCCTCATTTTCGTAGATCCTCTAACCCGCTTTCCAGAGTGGAGTAGTGCATTATCCTTCCTATCCTGGGTGGATGGTAAAATCCTTAAGAAAGAAAAATTAACTTGGGTTATGGGGCCAACGGGAGCGGCGACAGCTTATATTATCGCCATGTTGCATCTTCACGAAAACACAAGATGGGATCATGTTCCGTGCATTTGCGAGATTACATTGTGTCACCAAAAAGTTGAAACGTATGTTGGAGGTGACCCATTTTTTTTTTGGAAACACGTTTCCAGGAAGCAAGTGTAGCGATAAATGACGTGTTGTTTACCTGAGAATGTCTAGAGAGTTACAACAAGGATTATGGGGAGTTGGTTGGTTGGCTATGCTGGAAACTTGGAGTGCATACTAATTTTCTTAAAAATGTATATGTTTACATACAACATCCGTGTCAGACTTGATCGATACTTGACATTTAGCGCTACTTACTTAAATTGCAATGTATGGTTCCATTTATATACAACCACACGTTTTTAAACAGCTTTTTCACTTACCAACACAACTGTATCCATCCACCAGAAGTCGATATCCAGCTCGACACTGGCACTCAAATGTTCCATCGTGGAGCTCCACACACAACTGGACACACGGGCTGGATGGACCACATTTCCCTGGGAAAACAACCAATTTTTGATTATTACCTTCATATTTGTTACGAAATTCAGCATAATTTTGTACTGGCTCGTTCTCCACTTCACGGCTACCAATTTACAATGATTTTCCCTTCCCCCCGTCCCGTCCTTTATTCATAGAGCACAATGGACGAACGAACGTTCAAAATCAAACCCATTTCACTTCAATATTCCCAAAGTGCTTTTGTGTAGCTCATTCCTGCGCTGCGCCCGACTCCATCTCCCAACTCCATAAAACGAGAGAGCGAGACCGGACACAATACAACTTTACCCCTCCACATCTATAATACCCCATCATTTTGACAGGGAAGGGAATCACACATCATTATTATGGGACACCGATAGCCTGCTCCCTCCAAAAAGAAGAGAATTTTCTCCAGGAAATATCAAAAAGCCTTGGTCGGTAGTCAGTAGTCGGCGGTACAGACAGAGTACACACCACGTCCAAGCTTTTTTCACGACGACGAAAAATGCAGCTCTGGCTAGAATCCTCTTTTATCCTCATATTCTTGCATAATACACGTGCAGGCTGTGCTGGATGGAAGCTACCCCAACCACATTTTTTCCCTCTTCCCACTATTCACTGACCATGGCCTTGTGTACGGAACTCAAAGTGCAATTTACTATTTACTCCACACATCCCCCCGTCTATCACCTTACAGTAATCACCTGTACATGGTATCCCCTTTCCATACATTTTTTATGAGATTGTAAGGACACTGCTAGTGCACCATGTCTGTGTCTGCTGTGCATCCCCAACAAAACTTTAACTTGCCCGTTTCCCTTATCTTTTCTCCCTCTTGGCCTAAGCCTTGCAGTGCTGCTGTGCACTGCTGACGACCATGATCATCATNCTTGCCCGTTTCCCTTATCTTTTCTCCCTCTTGGCCTAAGCCTTGCAGTGTTGCTGTGCACTGCTGACGACCATGATCATCATCATTTCTCAAAGTTTCCCAAGAGCAAAAGCAAAAGGAAAATCCACTTATCTTTCCCAACTTCCAACTCCGGAAAATAAAGAAACTCTTGGATTGGCGGAGCACGCAAGGGCACATGACCAAAATGTATCTCGAAATACTCCTGCTTGTGGTCGTCATGAACGGAGGAAAAATAGATTTTATGGGTTTTCGAGAGGACTTTAGAAGGAAAAATAAAATATGAGACGGTTCTGTAAAAAAAAATAGGAGAAGGCTTCCATATATTTCCGTTTTATTCCCTCCAAGTGCAAAATGCATGTGTCTGGGTGGATTTTGGAAATAGTTCCCAAATGAATTATCCTATTTTTTCTTATTGTTATCTTACAGGAGGAAAATTTGTTTTTTGTGGTGAAAAAAATGTAAATTGCTAGATTTTGGGTTTGTGTGAAACGTAGAACCCGGTATGAGAAAATGATTGTGAGGGCAACATCAATCAAAATACTTTGCTCCCACGCCCACTCCCATTTTCAGGTGGCTTTTATCCCAAATCTAAAAATAAGACTGGCAACACCATGTTTTCATAAAATATCCCGTGTACACTTTGATCCGTTGCATTTTATCTCCATTTTACATGGGCTACACGGACACGCTATCGATCCGGCTGGTGGGGTAGTAGCTCTTTCTTGTCGTATTATTTAAGTATTCTACTTGCATATTCGTTAGTAAACACGCACGCATCATCTTTTTGTAGCATTCCCCTTCTTCCTTGCTCCTTTCATTAATTCTCATTTGCCCTTTTTTCCAATGGTGGTGGAAACGGCGTTGGAAATGAACGGACTTGGTCGGAGAGAGAAAATAAGGATGATGGAGATAACAAGAGAACGCACACATCTTTCCCCATATATTCTTTTTTTTTCTCTCTTCTTCTTCTTCTTCTCCTTTTGTTCTCCTCCTCTCCTCTCAACTCTCCTTTGTTATTATCGTCGTAATGAAATTGGGAAATTTTCGGGTGGCTGTTTTTCGAACAAGAAAAGAGGTTGTGGGCGACGAAAAATACGGGGAAAACACCCTCCAATATTGTTATATCTTGGAGAAAACAAGAGAAGAGAGGGAGAGGAAGAAGAGAGGGGAAAATATCACATTATGTTTTATTTGGAGCGGAATTATTAGATACAAAAACCGTATGGACTGACAGGCTAATAAGAGAAAAAGGAGGAATGGGGAGGGAAATATAGAGCAATGATGAGGGTGGCTTTGGCTTTCCTAAAGTAACGAGGTGGTGGCTCTATATCCAATCTACTTTAGAACTAAATGCAATGTGAGAAATCAAGAAAGCTCATTTATCCCGATCGATTTAGGAGGGCATATAATCCATAAATACCGCCCATCTTTACGAAAATATATTTTCCCCTCCATCATTGATCTTTGTACGCTCCATCAGGATACGACGTCATCCTTTATGAATGATTCCGGTCTTGATGGGCGCGCGAATACGTACCTGTCGGAATACTGGAAAACATGGAAGATAAGTGCATAGCTACTTTGGGGAAATGTTGGGAAACAAATACAATTTTCTCTTTCCTTTATCATCCTATTTCCTCTGGAGGAAAAAAGTGCACTGGAAAACAAACACGTTCGGATAGGAAACGAATATATGCACACATCGTCGTCCCCTGTTGCTTGATGCACTTCAATAAAAATGTGTGTAAGTTTTGCATCACTGCACTTGAACATATTGCCTCCAGAGTTGTAATGTAATTGTGTTGAGGGAACAAAAAAGCAAAGTTTTGGGCAGTAGCAATTGTATTGGAGCTGTGTGCATTTTCAAACTTTTCCTTCTTACCCTCCTTGTGCAATAAGACTATGGGATTCTGGGATATTGGAAAGTTTTCTTGTGTTTTTCCTCCCAAATTCCATATGTTGCATTTCGGGAGTTTTTATCGACTTTGCACATGGTCCCGGAGAGTTGAAATGTTGAAAATGGAAATTGGATTGGAGAAGATGCTTCCTTTCTGTTGTACACCAGGATTTATGATTGAAAATAGGGAAAAAGTTTTTAAGACACATTGATTTTAATCCTAGCCGACAGAGCTGCGAAGTGAGCCATTAACTTTGAGGCAAGATGCATGCATATAGTACTTGCCTCTCTCTCTCTCTCTCTTCAAAACTTTAAATCCTATCATCTCCGCTCTCTCTCTCTCTCTCCCACTTAATGAAAATTCCGACAGGCTTTTAGCCCATTTCACACACAGATTCCCTGATCTGGAGACGAGAAAATTTTGGAGGATGATGACAACGATAAGTGGCGACACTAACTACTCCAATTACTCTGCCACTACATGTATAACATGGTATATGGGACGTATTACGAAATAATAAATTTTGATATTGTAATCCTCCTCCAGAAAATGCCTGACTTTTCGAGTAATAAAACGCTTTTCCAACAGCAGCGCAGCACTTCCCATTTTCCAATGCCTCCACCTTATGGCGCAGACAAAATTCCTCCTTTTTCACAGGAGAAATGGTTAGTTAAAGCATTTTACGATTATTACTACAATATTATTATTATTACGAAATACGGCGGGGCACAAGGCAAGGGGAAGCAGGCAGGCAGCCCCGAAGTCTACAGAACATTTTTTTTGTGAGTCGTTTCTGGTTTCTGTAATATGTAAACCCAAGAGAAATTTACGATTTCTTCATGATCTTTTAACGAGTGAGTTGCACACACAAGTCAAACTTGGGACCCGGGTTGACTATGTAAATATGAGAATGTCGTAACGCAGGAGAACCACTCCTCCTCTTCCTCTCCCTCCGTGTTTCGTGTCCCGACTCTCTGGACAAACAAGGAAAGCAAAAGTTTGGCAATTTAAAGGGGAAAAAGTGTTTTGCTCATTAGGCTGCTCCTGGAACTACTACTGATGATGTGGTGGGTTGTGTTTTGAAAAAAAATATATATTCCAAGTTCTACGGGAAAATATCAGATGCCAAAGGGATATTTTACAGGTCACGCCATGGACCACCACCACCCAGGCTACAGGAGGGAAAAATATGTGTAGAAAAAAATATTATTGTTGTACGATATGCCATCCGCCGACCCGACCCTCCAGATTTCCCCTTGTTGCTTCCAAAACTTAGATTTAAATTCTACAAAAACAAAGTTTTTCTTTAGCTTTCGACTTTTCTCTCTGAAAAATCGGGAGGCAAAATCAAGCCCATTTACCCGAGGAAATTCTGTCGAAACAGAGGGTTCTTGGAGGAATGTGCGTGCACCACTCATTTACTCTGGGTGTACGTGTGCCCTTGCAAAAGATTAAGAAAATGTCATTGAGGCTTTTCCCAGCCAGACTTTCAGGTATAATTTTCCCCTTCAAATAGACTCTGCTCTAGACTTTACGGAGGGAATAGGGATGTCTCAGCTTTGACTGTAAAAAAATATATATATAAAGTCTGTGTGTCTCTCTGCAATTTTCTTTGGGGAAGATAGATTGGAGATAATGTTTTAGAGTAGACATGCGGTTTTTAGTGTGCTCTCTTACAAGCCAAAATGTCGCCTTTTCGGTAATGTCTTAAGTCTTTTTGGACCAATCAAGGAGCCTAAAGGAGTTTTCGTTTTTTACATAGATAGGTAATATTTCAGTTGACTTGCAGTTTTTGGCTACGCCCTTTCATTCGGTAGAACACACTAAGGTTTACCCGTGTACTCAAGTTATTTTAATTTAAACTATCTTATTCGATTTTACAACCTAAAAGTTGTTATTTTCTGTTTATACTTCCAGAAAGTTCGAGTACCGAGAAGTAGCAGTACCAAAACAAAATTCATACGATTGGTTCCTTCCTAACCAAGACGCTAAAAATGCCAGTTTCATATATTTTCTCCCTAATTCCAATTCAATAAAAATTCACTCCATCCTCCGAAATATTACGCTTTTTTTACATCCTCTTTAAAATTGTAATATAAAAATCCGACAAGATAAATCCCCAGCTTAAGCTGGCCAAACAAAAAGCAAAATCGTTTCCACTGCATGGAAACCCTCTGAATGCTTTTTACAAAAATATACCTACATCCCCCCTCGACATACTTAATGCACGAACGAAACTCTTACATTTACATTTAAAAAGACCAAAGCGCCCCACCTGTCTCAATATTTCTACTCTCAAATAAACAAATATTGAGTAAATCCTTTTTTTTTACAAAAAAATATTGAGTTGGATTATTTGTTCATAACGTTGCAATAATACAGACTCAGCATTTTTATTCACGTATTTACCTCCCATTTTATTATCCTTTTTAATTCCTGCCCAAACAGTGTTACCACCTCGCCTCCTATCAGTCGTATCCCCACATCCCACTGTAAAACTTCCCTTTACATCCATAAAGGTTTATATTTTTTGTTGGAAAGCGTAATCCCCATAAAGTGATGATACTGATCCGGGTGCGGTGCGTACTCCAGCTCTTTTATTACATGTACTTCTCGCTAAACTGCAGCATTTCCAGTAGAAAATCCTGTTGGAACTCGCTATGCATTCCAATTAGCTATCCAAAAAAAGCCGTACACTTTTCCTACATCCACCAAGACCAAAAAAAGTCGTCATCTCAGGCTTTTTTTGTGCGTAGGGTAAACGAGTAAACCTTAAGTAAAAATACGGGGGGTCGTGTATAAAACGTTGAACTGATGCATTCAACCATGTATATTCTCAAATGGAAAGTGCAAGCTCACCAAAAGAGAGGAGGAGGTGGAGTGGAGGTACCCTAGTGAAATGGATACGCAGACATGTATTATTATTACAGAGACAAGCAGAATTCCCAGTTGAAACGGGTAACACAACGCAACGCAGCCACCACCACTCTCACTCTCGCTTTTTCCTACATTCACTTCTTCAGCTTCAGTGGCATTGGCAGCCGGCTGGGGTTTCCTTGTACGCAACTTTTTTCAATGTAAAAAATTCCCTTGTATTTTTGAAGCGAGTTCAGAGGACGACGACGACGACAACGGCAAGATCAACTTTGCATTTTGTGACTGGAAAGTCGTAAAGCTTTCTGGTAATATATGTGGGATGCCTGATAAGGAGTCTTTGGGTGCATAATCGGGAGGCAAACACGGTGTCACCATTTTTACTCCCAACTGTTACACCCAGATTTTTTTCACCATTTTTATGTATACTACTACCTCCAAAAAATACTTTCCAGAGGAGTTGGACCGGCACGGGTATTCCATTCCATATTATTCTGCAGGAAGAAATGCATCTCTCAATTCCTAAAATATGTCTCCGCCACGGTTTCTCCAGGATTAATGAGGGGAAAAGGGAGAGAGACAAGGGATATGGGTTCGGAGATGAAAACCTTATTTTTTCACTTAGATCGCGGGTGAAGTTTGGGTGCATGGAGGGACACGGGGATGGGATTTATCTTGACTGGATTTAATGTACAGGATATCCAGCCGACTTCCTGGATCCTTAATGTGCCTTTCAGTCATTAAGACAGATAGCGGGCCTAATGTACCTTCATATTCAAAAGAAAACAATGAATTTCATATTAGAAACTGACTGACTATTATGCAGGCACACTATGCACCGTAGCCCGGAAGATGAGACATCTGATGAAAATGGGATTGTGAGCAAAAAATAACCTGAGATAAATTACATTAGCAGAGCTGTAACAAAAACCACCCGAATTACTTAATAGGCATTTTTTAAGAGAGGCTCTAGATCCACAGTACGAACGGACTACTATATTCACGTTTTCATTTCACGAAAAACTTTTTTCCTGTAAAGGGTTTGTTGGCCTGAACGAACGAGTATGACGAGGAGAGATATATAGTATTTTAGCTCCATTCTGGATGCTTCCTTTTGTTTTAGGGCACGTCGGACTTTTAAACGATTCATCTATTTACCAGATTTTCTCGAGGGAGTCGAAACCTCAGAAACGTGCCTCGCCTCGCCTCGCCTCTCTGAGGAAACTGTTGTAGGCATTCCAAAACTGTGGAGAATAATCAAAATATGAAATACGCTGCACATCCATATCCATATTATCATTCAGAATGAAAATGATTCAACAGCAGAGAGAAAAAAATTCAAATAGTTTTGAAAAGCTCATTCTCGTAAATGTCTCTCTGGATGCATAGACACCCAAACAAAATATCGATTTATTTGCGACTCCATCAGTACATTCTCTCAGCTACTTTCTCACATTGTGTTTGCTTCCGCATCACTGCACCTTGTCTAAAAACAGCGCCTCCTTTCCTCCAAAAAAAACTTTTTTTCTTTTTTCTGTTTATTATCTCTCACTCTCGCTCGCTCGTCACTGCTCTGCTCTTTTCTACTTTTCCATCAATTTTCCTTCGACATACACCCGATCCCGATGAGATCCTCTCGCCTCGTGATTTCAATCAAGAAAAAAAAGTGGAGACAAAGTCACAAGGAAAAAATAATAGAGAAAAAGCAAGTTGCATTTTCCGAAAGTTTTTTTCACCTTTCATTTGCAGAAGCACATTCTTAAAAAAACCGAGAGGAAACAGCAGCATTTTTCTCTCTCTGTCTCTCTCGGAGATATATACAATATGGTGTAGAGATACAATCACCCAACTTTCCTCTATTCCTCTCTGCTCGTGTCATTGACTCGTGAAACCGCAAAAAGCCCGATGAGAATGAAGGTTTTTGATCGATTCCGAAATGGAATATTTCCCCTTGTTCATCCCGTCACGGGAAGAAATATAGCTAGTTTTTCGTGGTTTTTAGTCATTTTCCAAACACTGGGATCTGACAGATAAATAAAGATCACGATATGGTCTACCTACACTACACCGTTCTGATGTTGTTTTCGCAAGAAAACTTTATTTTATTTTGGCATGTCATTCCCGTGCTCAACTTTTTCGAAAAAAAAGTTGGTTTGGTTTTTGCACAACCACGGCATTTCCCAAGAAATGGGAAACAAGAAAGGTAAATATCTACAGTTTGTTGTAGTGTAGTACCACAACAGGAAAAAGTTTTTTGGGGGGAGTTGTTCTTGTTGTTTTATTTCACTTGCTTTTTGATTTTGATGAGGTTCATCAAGTCTGAACCCTTTTGCGGTAGCATCTGCTGTTTCGACGGAGGAATAATAAACTGGAAACAATAACACAGGAAAAAAAATTATCATGATATTCTTCCAAAGTGTACACCATCAACATTGGCTATAGGTACACTTTGCAGAACCCTCGGAGGAATTATGTTTGCAAAGGCAGATCTATCTATCCCTTCTCCACAAGTCTGGTGGAAGAAGTGGTGGCGGCGGCGGCACTGCAGAGCCACATCCACTTTTGGATCAGTAAATGAAATATATAGACAATATATAAAGTAATAATATTCCGACGTGATTTTCTTGCTCCGGACCAGATGTTACTCGTCGTAGATCAAGGGGAACTGGGGCTGCTGGTTTTTGCGACTGGATTAAATATGATAATGCTAAAACAACACCATAATTTTCCCGTATTTACTAGGTGAGCTGAAGAGCAAACAAAAAGGGTACTCTTGTCGAATGGATTGGGAAAGAACAAAGGACAACATTGTTTGTCATTTTTGGAGAAGAAAAAAAATGAGTCATCTCATGGACTACCTACCTATCCGACGTGTTTGACGCATGAGAAGAGAACACACCACGCACAACCTTTTCTTTTTAAAACATACCCATTTATTCGACAAGTTGAAGGTAACATTTTTCGAATAAAATCAAAAAAGTAAAAAAAAAAACACGATATAACAATTTCAAGCTTCTTCCCTTCCCAGTCGCTCCATGATGAGGAGTAGGTCCTGTCTCAGCCGAATGTAACGTATAAAGAACACTGCCAGCACGACCACTCCAACTACTTCAAATGAGAAGACATATGGATACTTATGAACCCAGGTTGTCGTGTCACCACGAACCTGGCGAAAATACATGGACGCGCTTTGGATAAAGTGGGGTTGTTTTAAGGCATGTCCATAAGCTCCAGGAACGACCTGGTAGTACATTACGTGAATTAGGTTAAAGTATGAGTACAGCAGCGTGTCCACCAACAGTTGCATCTGAGGAACAATGTGAGTTGTGTGTTATATCTCTTAAGTATTAATTCAAATATTATATTAATTAAATGTCCATGTCTGTACCACTGTGACTCGGAACATTTTAATATAGCCGTGAATACCCCACGGGCGTTCCATCGGAATGGGTGGGTGGTAATACACCCCGGCCAGAACAAGACAGGTCCACCCAATCACTAGCATATGCATGGGGGCCCATAGCCATTGGGACTGAGATTCAGGTGGGGTCCAAATCGCTACCTGATTTGCCACAGCCAAGCCACCAAGAATGAGCCCAGCTGGCACCCCGATCCCCTTCAACTCGAAGTCCTACCCCACATAAAATTTAAAATGTTGACACAACATCGATTCACGACGATACCTTGAAAAATCGTTTCTTTTTTGATTGAGAAGTACCAATATCTGAGAATGCTCCGCACTCTTCCGCATCCTCCACAGATTAGTTGGCACATCCACCAGAAACAGGGTGGCAAATGCGATAGCGAAAAATTGAAAGTTTATCCTTCCAAAAAGCCAGAGACCCTTTGTAAAATATTCTTTTAGGGCAAATGCCTTAATTTCTTCCAGCTTCTTGTAAAAGACCGCTTCAACCCTCAAATCAAAGGCGAACGCTTGCGCAAGCGGTGCAACAATTTGAAAAATTAACTCTAGGGTCATGCACATTAATAACATCCAAAATACCTGAAGCTGAAAAGATATTGAAAAATTAGCACAAATAAAGCTTGCAGATGAGCTAGTCAGTAAAAAATGGCTTCAAGTCTGATCGTGACGTGAGTTACCACGCGGCCTCTGTGAGGGTCACGCATCAACACCGGACTACCTGATCGCAAAACTACTCCAATTACGGATACAGATAATAGAGCGCCACTGAGAAAAGTCCAGACAGCGAAATTCGTAAAGGAATACATAAGCAAGGACCACAACGCCATCCAAGTAGGTACTGCATATTTCGAGAGTTCTCTAAGGTGGTAGATCTTTAGAAAACCTAATATTAGTCTATTTTCTTATATTTAAATGCGTCTTTTCTTTCGTTGCATTTGTTTAATTTTAATCCACCCCAATTTTGTCCAAAAACTGGAATTCCGCATCCCCAAAATCCAGATCGGCCAGGAACCCGTTGTCATTTTCGTCGTTTTCCTGGGGTCGCTGTTGCTGTTCCTGGGGTCGCTGTTGCTGTTCCTGGGGTCGCTGTTGCTGTTCCTGGGGGTTATCATGACTCGGTGGTGGTTCGTCGGGGACTCGGACTCCAGCAACCTCAGTAGTGCCTGCGTCACTTTCTTCGCTAGTAGCACCATACTGATCTGGGCCGGTGGACACATCACTTTCCACCGGCTCATGCTCATCGTTGGTGGTTGACCTGTGGTCAGATTGTTCCTCTTGGGTTGCCATTTTGAAAAATTTATTTTCAACCACTTCCTACTAGCATTTCCCTACGCACCTGGTTGCATGACATTCCTCAATATTATTTCTTCTTTCCTTCTGTTCCCTTTCAACTTCAACTTTTTTATTGTAAAAGTAACCTCTCCACACTCCACACAGTACAGTGGAGGAGTAGTTTTTCCTCCAAGTTGCCATTAGCTGCTAGGTGATGCGAGAAAAAGGCATAGAGGATCGATATTCGTTATCGCTTTAACTTTTCCCTTTAGCTTAGCCTCGTGTGCGTACATGGCATCCAGCTTCACAGCTCCTGTGACACGTACGCAATACAGAAGTTTTTTTTTTTCGAGTGGGAGTGCAGCCCAAAGAAAACTTCCACCGTCGATCTTCATTTCTCGTGTGGAAAGTGGAGAAATAAATGGACTCAAAGTTTCTTTACCCTTTCCCCATTTCACCTGAGTGTATATATACCTGCAGGGCTGACTTGATGTATTACAGTCATTACTCTAACTACCCTCTTTTTTTCTTGGGGACTAATGAGAAGTGAAGTGATAAGGGAAAAACACATATTTCACTAAATGAGATTTGGATTAGGTGTAGTATGCAATACAAAAACTTCAAAAAAAATATATATATTATATATACGTATGTACTCCAATTCCACCTTAACAAAAACACTGCGTCCGTGTCCCCACCCCACCTCTCCAAGTAATTTCTTGGGTCGGTAGTTCCGCAGTCAGGAACCGTCGCGTCGTCGTGCTCCTTCCTACACTCCCCAACAAAACAAGGGGCTCCCCCAAAATTACAAATATTTTCTTTTCCTACACATAAACACAATGTGAGTAGTCACTTGTGGCAAAGAACCATTTGAACAATTTTTTGTTGGATTGTAAACATGCTGCATGGTTATGGTTCCTACATTACACACTACAAGTCTGTCATTTTCCCATTCATTGACTTTCCATCACAACCCGAATGACATGTGTCCTCCCGTAATCATAATGGGATTGCATCGTCACCGTATTATCATTTCCCCGGAAATATTGGTGGCATATGGCGTCTATTTTTCTTACGAAACCGCCACGACAGCGACTCTTCATCGGAGTGCCAATGCAACGTTATTGTTATTTTATGTCAATGTCAACTCATCTCCATTATACTTCCATTATTATTACAGTACTTTCGGGAGGAAGAGTTATCTCAAGGAAACTGCTTGCATTAGCGAATCCGCAAGATTTCTCTGGATACACTCCAGTCCATATATTTCTCAGAGGTGGGTTCAGCTGGAGAAGCAGAAGAGAGAAAAAAAAATTGTGGAATAGGGGAAAAAATTGTCCTTCGTGTTATTATATCTTTGCTGGAGAAGAGGTTGAACGTTGAATATATCGTTAAGTCTCTCTCCGAGCCGTTTAATGGATCGGAGAAGCCACGAGATTTGACATGAACCAGAGGAAAAGAAAGAAAAAAAACTCTCGTGTCTCCCGCCATATACGTGTATCAATATCCCCGCCGACTGTAAAAAAAGGATATATATAGTTTGTGCATTTTTTTTACTCACAGAAAAAAATGTCGACTCAAAACCCAAACTCTGTGCTTGTGTTGCATTATGGATTTCTTTTGGGAATTCCAGGGACATGTGAAGCGCTGGAATGGGAAAGCATACATTTTCCCCCCTTTCTCTGCATTTTTAACTGTATCTTGTACCAATATTTGCTGTGTGTTATGGAAGTGGATAAGGCTTTTCTCGAAAAATATGATATTAAAGTGGATGGGTAAAGGGTAGCCCGGCATTAATATAACAGTCATTACAAGCCCTTTTCTTCTTTTCGGAATGATCCCTGTAAAAAAAATCCACTTGGGAAGGATACCAACCAACCAACACACGGGCACACGGCTGCTCGTCGTCGTGTTTAAGGAAGAGCAATTTCAAAAGGTTGGAAAAAAAAATTTTATGTAAAAAGGGGATTGAGGCAGATTAAAATATTTCATTGGGCATATCGCCGCCATTTAAGATACGAACAAGCTTTATAATGTGATTCATGAGGTGGAGGACACATATATATAAAAAAAGAAGAAGTTCATACTTCCGCCTTGCTTCGAACGCAAAGACTTGATTTGCATACGGTGCATTATACCTAATCCAATTCAATGAGGGGCGAGATATGGAAAGTTTGGAAACGATATATTTTATGAATGCACAAAAAAGTTTAACTTTTGGGATAGTCAATATTTATTTTCCAGATTCGAGGGAGAGTTTGATTAGGAATAAAAATGGAAACATCTCACTACCTGATTTTAGGGTGGAACGTGGTGGATGGATAGCTCCATCTGGATTTTTAAAAGCCTTTTTACACTAGATTGAATTGAACATTGCCATAAAAATTCGGGGAATACATTTTCAGGATATGCCTCCAAAAATTAAGAAATGAAAAGTATGAAATCTGGGGAAATGACATGTATTCCTTGTGTTTTCAACAAGTTTCCATAAAAGAGCCAGAGTTCTCAACCAACTGCACTGCTTTCACTTGAGCAACATTTTTTTACATCTCGCAATCGCGACTTCACCACTTTTCCCCAGAACTTCATTATGGATTCATAAGAGAGAAAATTGAAAATATATTCAGTGTGCTTGTCCTACAATTTAGACTTGTGAAAAATTCATTACTCAACCGGACCCCCTTTTAAACTTTTATTCCAACGTCGACACTGTAGCGTCTGCGTCGCCTCCCGAGTCGCTTTCATCTCAGACATATAATATATATATATTTGGAGGAAGAGGAAATGTGGAACAATGATGGGCAATGAGGGGTTGGAGGGGAAGAGAATCAACGGGGAGGGGATTCTCCAGACATTTTTTCGTCTTTTTTTAAGTGCACGTCAATGAGTGGCATTGCCTCATTATCATCAACTCAAAAACACAAAGTGATGATCTGCTCCGCTCTAATCGGCTTCCTCCCTCCCTCCCCTGGACATACTTGAGGCATAAAACACTCCATTTGAAAAATCCAGATAATTAAATGCTAAAAGTCCTCCAAAAATCGTCCAGACTTAAACCATTTCCGTCGAATAAACCCCATCCATCCACCAAAACCACTCATCAAACCCCACTGGCCATTCAACTCAAGTGGCGCAGTCCCAACTCAAATCCCTTTTTTGTGCTCCAATTCAAAAGCGAAAAATGAAAAGTCAAGTATACATTTCTCGGGTTTCCAGTTTTTGTCTAAAAGGAAAATGTCAACAAGGCGAAAAGTGCATATTATGGAGGAGGTAGCTGCTTTGTTTGGAATTTATTGGACGGAACATGCCCGACAAGCTGCTTTCATGATTTTTAGCTTTTCGCTGTAATTTTTACTTTTTCTACCTGCTCTCAACGAAAACATTAGGTTGGAAAGGATTTTGAAGAGGTGTCCTCCACTTATTTTTCCCTCCAACTTTTCCACTTGAATTGTAAAAGGGTTGAATCGCATTGTGTGTTTTAGTTCAATCAAAAATGATGAGGGAGAACAGATTGCAGTTCCAAGTGGAAACTTTACGAGTTCCAAATGAGTAGAGTATTACTACTACTGGGGAGGAGCAGGGTTTTCCCCACCGAGATGTATGGTTTGCTAGAATTTGCATGAGCCGCAATTTAAATTGGAGGGAGACAAAAGCTTTTTTCACCATTTCCAAAAGCAAGCTTTTTCCTTTTCATTTCCGAGTCCACAAATGACGTTTTTTTTATATTTCAATGCAAAAAGCAACAAAAAAGGGGACAAGGAGGAGATTCCAAGTGCATACGGAGACCTCCTAAGGGCATCCAGTGGTGATTATACACGAACATTTCCAACTCGCTCAGCTGTGTGCTGCGGTTTCCAAACTTGGAGGCGTAGTAGTCACTACGGAACACACATTACATTTGAGGACTACCCCTGCTCTCTGGTCGTTCTGGAAATTGAAGTATTTTTTTTTGTATCCCAATGCCCAACCCATGTTCCACAATTCTAGGCATCTCGAAAACATATAGGTATCAAGTATGCATGAGTTGGAAGTTGGATGGAACATGGAACGAACACTCGCTCGGGCTCGAGTCTGGATTTTGAATGTGCTTTGAATGAGTTGCAGCCTTGAAAAATACACCACTTTCCCATTTAACTTTCCATCCAAATGTACATTTCATTAATTGTTGTCCACTACAACCTCCCACCCAAAAATTAACCCAAACTTTTTCCTCCGAAAACCTTATTGCCCCGTCCTCCCATAATACATCACGGTTGACAACCCGCCCGCTATTTTATTCATGTAGGCAATCTGGAAGCAAAAATGACGACAATAATGTACAATAGCCCTTCATTTCACGTAGTTGACTTGTATACACAACCCGGAGCACATTTTTTTGTCTACAACATGAACCATGCAAACGGTTAGTTAGCCACGTGATGATCTTCCAACATATTGCATTGCAAACATAATCTATTACTTTCCACAAGCTACTCGCCGGGCTCCACTCCTTCGTCCTTCCAAGACTGCTGCATCCAATTTTCTACAAGAGAAACTTTCCCCTCCCAGGATTTTTCATTAGCTTCCTTCCACCTCCACACGGCATGGCGATGGCGGTGGTGGTCCTCCTATCCAAACATTTATTCAGTGCAGTGCCCTAACATACATTTTCCCAAACATCTTTTGAACAACACATGCTTCCCAACTTTTTTTACGGAGCTCCTACGAGCCAATAATTACTCGGGTATTAGTTTAATGGCTGCTCGTAAACATGTCTTTCACCCAACAAGACCAGAATCTTTAATCAGACTCACAGACCACATGGTATAGTTTTCCTCCTTGGTTGTGTGCAAAAAATGTGTATTACACGCCAAAAAGTAGGGAGTTTCTCCCTCATATTTTACACAGTTTCCCAATTTCACACAAAGTCATACCCTCCTCCTCCTCCTATCCAATTCTAATATGCATTTTCGTCTGCTCAAAGTTAGTTTGTTTTCTTGGTCAATATTTTTATTTCCAGGCATTTTCCCCTCCATTTTATCACATCCGGGATTCCACCTACGTACTCCACCTAGGTACGTACGTAGTAGTACGTACGTAAAGAAAGAAAGCTCTTTTACCATTTCCTTTTTGAACTTTTTTTCTTCCTTACCAAGTTTGCTAAGATGACATGGATCATGCCTCCAAGCTACGGTTCGAAAGTAATCTCATAAAAAATACTCTTCGAAAAAAAAATTCCTCGTGAATGGTCTCCACTCTTGATCGTCTTGATGCATTATGGCCGTGCCGCCTCCATCTAAAAAAACAAGCGATATAGGGAATTCTCAGACTCCCATTTTTTTCTTTTTCCCCAGAAAAAAGGACAAGAGGATCATCCGACTTTTTTTTCTTGATGTAGAAGAAATCTCCGGAAAAGAACTAGATCACGTTGTCTTTTTTCATGTAGGTGGAAAGAGGATGTGACAGAGAGAGTGTGCGTGTGTGTGTGTGTGTGTATACATCTTCCCCGGCTGGAATTATCTCTTCGCCAACAAAACTACCTGGTTATCTCTGACATATATTATCGGGCTATAAGGATGAGGTGTTTTTGACCTATTACAAATTCAAAATATACATTATTTATGTACCTTATTGTGTCCGAGTGGGAGCCCCCATATGTCTTCTTTTCACTTGATTTCATCCTTAGCTCGCCACTGGTCACTAGGAAAAACCGGGTCAACCGACAGTTCAATATATTACCATCTCTCAATCTCTTTCTCACACAGCAGAGCCAAGAGCCCCACCAAGACAGAGAAGATGGTATGGAGGAAAAAGGAAACTCAGTCCCTAACTGGGACCACTACCTTACTTAGCTTCCACTCCAAAAAGTTGCCTGGTTTTTGCCAGCTCTCGAGAAAGCAACACGGACGGAGAGGATGGATGTGAGTTATTGGATTGTATTCTTCTTTTTTTACACGGGAGATGTTACCTTGCAATTTTCTTCCCGGTTTTTGTAAGACTGGCATGTTTCCTTTTCACAAAAAGTGACACATATCACTTGCACCCTTGACGGGTGACAAACCAACTACCGCGGGGAAAAAAGAGTGTGAAATTTAAGGTGACAAAGAGTAAGATAGATTGTGCTACAGACGGATAAGGTCACACAAAAGATGCACGCTCCCTCTTTGCTTGTACGTTCGTCTTTTTTTCAACGAAAGAAAAAAACGTGAGATTTGGTTGTCTTAAAGAATCCTCTTTTCTCGCTCTCTCGCTCTTTCTCTCGTTTTTCAGTCAAAAAGTGCAAAAGTGATGTACAACATTGATATTGATGCGATCTCAAGAAGATATGCCCTTTTGGCGAAATCGATTTCAGAATCGATGAATATTAAACGAGATACAATTCTACTGTTTTTTTTGTTGTGAGGAGGAGATGTGAGTATATTTTTGTGGGCTGTCTCCATCATCTTCTTTTCCATTATCTTGTCGAGTATGTGGTTTTGATGGTATCACCTTTCTAGAGTACCCTTCACCTTCTTGTCTTACACCTCTTGAAACATCCATGTAATCATATTGCAATCACACACATTGACTCACACTCACATCAGTCCTACCACTGAATTGAAGTGTAGTCAAAAAGGAAATGGAATGACGGAGGAATTTCCCACGATGGGATGATCATCAAAGCGATCGCTTCTTTACTTATTTACATTTTTTTATGGTTCTCGAACCTTCCTCCGAGGAAGGAAGGATCCTCCTGACAGAAGGAGGTCGACTTGTAAAAACGTCGAATCTTACAAGAATAATTTTAACGCCACTAAAACCTCAAATGGCACCACGAAATACACGCATGTAGTAGATACAACATGAGTTTGCTTTGTTTGGATAAGAAACTAATAATACCGTATGCGGCCGCAGAAATTCAGCTTGCAGCTTGCTGACCAGCTTGTTCGGAAAACAGTAAAATTTCAACGTGTAGAGTGTAGACCCTCCTCCTAATCCTGTCACACATTCAGCAGTCTCGATGGCATCCAATAAAGCCCATAATGAACGAAGACAAGATCAAAAGTTCAAAGCAGTTTCCATTTTTCCCTGTCCCCGTCACTGCACACATAATGGGTACAAGTTTCTCACAAAATTTTCTTTTTTTTCTTCCATGGGTGCCACCCAACCTCTTTTTACAAAAACAAGCTTTTCTTGCTGCTCGAGTTTTGTCAACCATGACGTACAAAGAATCAATGCGCTCTCCAGTTTGAAACGCTTTGCGTACTAAACTTTCCCCATTTTTCCCCGCTACCTATCTGACAGAAAAAAGGGCTGTCATGTCACAGGCGGAATGTACCCCCTCCCACTTTTTTCTTATAGTTACAGAAAACGAGCAAATGATGCAATTTGTGCAATCTCTGATCTGAATTTGTAAAAAAACAAGGTTCACAAAGACTCCTACCTCACAACCCCCCCCCCTTCCACACACACCCACGTCATACTTTTTTCTTCTTCTTCTTCTAAATGTACGTAACTAAACCAAACCATTTTCTCCAACAGAAAAAAAAATCCTCTGAGACTGCGAGTTTTTTTTTGCGCCGGATGTTGTAGGAACAACGGGGGAAAAGAATGAATAATGAAATAAGTTCCCATCTTCTGATCGGATTCGAAAGTAGGTCGTCTTTCAAACGCCCAGCTTGACTCCTGATGCTCTGCTAACTAGTTCCACGTATCTCAGCCTTAAAATATATTGTGTCGAAAACCGCGTCATGCAAACTCAACGTCGGGGTTTTTTTGCGACCACCCAAAAAATTTCTCCAGGACCATGAACATTTTATTCCTTGCACATATTCTAGCCTTGAAATTTTCTCGAGAAAAAAGAATATACTGCTGTTTCTGGAAAAGTGCCATTTCTCCTTTCCACTAAATTATAGAAATGGGCAAAGGCATCAATAAAAAACTTTCTCTCCTTTTTGCTCCTCTCTCTTGTTTTAGTCAAGGATGAAAGTTCCCATTTGCATAAACACACATTTCAGTTCAGTACCTATACCCACATCCCACCCCACATACATGCTTATACGTTGTATCTCACGATAAAAAATTTCTGATTTCTAGATCGTCCTCCTCCTGCCACCGCCCACCAGGGATCACATAATGACGACCATGATATCATCCAAAAGGATATCCTCCTCGTAACACAG
This sequence comes from Dicranocentrus wangi, assembly GCA_036850665.1. Lineage (NCBI taxonomy): Eukaryota > Metazoa > Arthropoda > Collembola > Entomobryomorpha > Entomobryidae > Dicranocentrus > Dicranocentrus wangi. The sequence continues at coordinate 19,765 of JAANSN010002900.1, forward strand.
CACCACCACTTACTTTGATCTTCAAGTAAACTCTAAAAAATGTGTTCCAAGCCCACTCTCTGTTTCATATTAAATATTACAGTGGAGCCTGGGAGTTTAAATAACTCGAAAAAAAAACTTTTCCCCCTTAATCTCTCCTTTCAACTCATTCCCATCACCACATTTTTCTACTCCAGCCACACTATACAAGTGTGCATAATTACTCGATCCTATGAAGAAAAAACGTCTAAAAATGGTTCACTATATATCCTCTCCTTTTTGTTCTTATTGTCCTTCATTCTTCTCTTTTGTTCTTTCAAGTTTTTTAATTACTTTCCTCCTTTTCTCTGTTGGAGCCAAGAACAAAAACAATGTGCAATTTTTTCTGCACCATTCATACTTTTTGTTCTTATTGTCCTTCATTCTTCTCTTTTGTTCTTTCAAGTTTTTTAATTACTTTCCTCCTTTTCTCTGTTGGAGCCAAGAACAAAAACAATGTGCAATTTTTTCTGCACTATTCATCCTCCGAGCACAAAAGCACACACCATGCCTGCATGCATATATATGGGCTCGGGTTTTAGCATATGAGTCAAAAGTGGTTTCCCTGTTTCAAGTGGTTTTCCTCTATTTATCTTCTCCATTGAGCCCCGTTAGCCAAGCCATTTCCCATATTTCCTTCATTGTCCCGAAAAATCCATTGATTTCCATAGTCGTCGACGACGAGAGCGTATGTGTATGTATGTGGTGTGTACACACTTCAACCCGGAAAATTGTTATGACCAGAAAACGGGGTATTACATTACATGTGGGTGCAGCTTGACAAGTGTCGATAAGCAGAGAACACTGCATTAAAAGCAGGATTACAAAAGTGGAATACCACATTACACGCTCTGCTGCTTCTCCCGGTCTCTGTATAAAAAACTGATTTTTTCCAAGTGAGAGTGAACCGATATGGAATGGAAAATAAAAATCGACACAAGAGCTCTTTGCAAAAAAAAAACAGCAGCAGCAGTACATTATGAGTTGGTTTACGCGATCATTCAAGTTGATTAAGTTGATACATGAGGGCGTGGAAAAAAATAGGAGAAAGACTCGCTCGTTGTTCGTGTGTATGCAGATGATGATCAGCTCATAAGGGCAAGTCATTTAATAAAAGGTCTTTTCATTTCCTAGAGCTCATGATGTAATTCAATTTACATGACGCAATAAATGGTAAAATGCCCTAGAGAAATAAACTCGCTGTTCGTTCCACTTTCCAAACGCTGTGTGTGGTCTCTGTCTCTCTCCTCCTCTAGCCCCTGCTTACTTCTGAAAATCCGAGCAAGTTGTTGAAAATTTTAAAGCATGGTTTCGTTCAGTTCAGTTCAGTGAGGTTGGATGGATTTTTATGGAAATGATTTTCCCCGCAGTGAAACATCATGTTTGCAGTGTCGCTGACCCTTTTGCCACTGTTGCACTTTTTTCCGAGCTGGAGGCTACGAAGGAAGTCCTCTAAGAGAAAATTACATTTTCTCCGAACCCTCCAGCAAGCAGCTTCAAAAAAAAA
>JAANSN010002901.1:0-21278 GCA_036850665.1 Dicranocentrus wangi
AGACCCAGACCCCGGCGTTACAACCACAACTACATTACATTATATAAGTTTTAGCCGATCTGGATGTTTAAAAATGAATACATTTATTTCTTATCGCAAACATTTTGTACCTACACATCACATCACACAGCATAAATCGGCAATAAATAGATATGTGTCTTGAGTCTTGTTATGTGCCCAAACTCAGCCACTGCCACGTTGGCATCTTTTACTCTAATATTTTAGTTTTCATAAGCTAAAACATTTCCATTAACACCACAGTCATTAAAGCTCTAGTGACTCTCAAACTCCGTTCGATTTGACAGACAATTAAGCATAACGACAGCATTACAGCCTGCATTCCATCAAGTCGGGTGAGTGGATGTTAAAATGTCTCCTCGTAGAAATTTAGATTTCTGCTCTGCCAGTCGCTCATGAATGGGACAGAGACGCCTTGTATGTAATTTGCCGGCTTCTATATCCAAGTCCTATATGTTAAGAAACGACAAAAATATTATTATTTGATGTTAAGTATCATATCATATCGCTCATGTAAATACAATAATTATTAATGTCCTTTTAAAACTCTTACTTGAAGCAATTTGGAATTTCTTTCTTGCGCGACCAGTTTAATTTTGCAAGCAACTGCTCCAAACTCTTCTGGCGTTTTAACTTCGCTTAGGTTCACCAAACCACGGGATTTCGCTAACGCCTTTTTTCTTTCTTCACTAACATTGAATGACACAAAAAATTGGAAATCATTAAAGTGAATACGGGCGGTATTTTTTATATAGCTAGATTTACATTTTACAAATCAATTTGTCCGATAGATACGGCAACAAGATTTAAGTGTGTTGGTTGATATTAAATATCGTTTACCGCACCAACTTATGATTTTTCCTATAATTAACCGTTTGCTAACCACTAATTATGAGTTGCATGTAAGGAATGCACATCAGGACAGGAGGACTCGAAGGAGCATCATGCCCATATTTTATGAAATCCCGGGTGACTTTGTTCCTGCTGATGCAGAGATAAATTTAAGATTACTAATCTGTGATCTCGTGTGACACTTTCTGATTCTGACTGACTATCGGGCACTTTTGATTTAAGAGATTGGAGAGTTTCATGGTTAACATATATGTTAACGAGCGAGGTTGTATACCCATTACCCAAGGATATTATTCAGTTATTATTGAAGCTTAACGAACCGTATTGAAAATGTGAACATGGTCCCCCTATCGGAGTTTTTAATTCTTAGCATTCACACTTCACACCACCTACCTGAAGGTTTCATAGTGTGGCGTTTCTGGAGATAATTAACAGTTTATTTTAGAAAAATTGAGAATTTCACAGAGAATATCGTTGCATATTAAGGTGTTCGTTTCCTATTGCCCTTACCTTCCTTTTACTATGCCATGCCCTTGCATACTGGACTCACTCAATTGCTAAACTCACACAACACGGCACAAAGGCACAATAACATTCACTATTGTTTGGTTCATATGAAATGAAGGCCATGCCAAATAGGCCTTGTTGGGAAGGGCTCACCCTCCTTTGTCCTTCCCTTGAAAGGTGCCTTGACTGTCCTGTAGTGTAGAGCACTGTGCATTGCGTGAGCTTGAATTTCTACTGACTACAACCGAGTGTACCTTGTAGGAAAAAAGAAATTCTTACAGCTGCATTATTGCATCTACCCGGAAGTACTGGATAGTGAAATAGTTATAATATAGACATGCCGACTCCGAGTACAAGTATGGCTTTCCCTGTCTGTCTGTCTAAATCTCTTTGTAGCAATTAGCATACTGACTGACATACGTCACGCCAAATCGATATGCTTAATTAGCCTTATACAATTGGGTCACAAAAAATGTCAATTTTGAATAATATGATCAGACAAGTGAGATTATGATGAAAGTTTTGACGTGCTTTTTGTGAACTGCTGATTAAACTAATAGAATAGATTATATAATGCTAATTAATATATAGACTAAGAAACAAAAGGATAGTGAGACGTTGATAGAAGATTTACATTTCTCTCAGCTTCTTTTCCAACTCCAGCTCCTTTGCCAAAATGTACTCCATTTATCCTAATCCTCCTAATTCTATGTGAAAACCTGACCGCACAGTGCACAGAGCTGAAATTTCTTCCTATATTGCTAATATTGTTATATCCTCAGTGGAAATTAAAACAGGGTAACTTATTTTTGGACTCTGAAATGTCTGAAAATGGTCAGCATCAGCAAGTCGGAAATTTGCTTCATGAAGTCACTTTATAGTTGACAGAGACGAGCGAGATTTGCCTGCGACAAACAAAAACAACATGAACATGCTTCGATGCTTCCTCTTCATTCATTCATTTGGATTTTGTATTCCATTGTGTTTGTTGACACCCGCACCGATTGCTACGATACCCATTTCATTTCAGCAGGTAGAAATGCGCTGTCTCCTACTATGCGCCATAGGGGCTGCTGGTTGTGCACGCACACTCCAACTTTCTGATAAAAACTAGCCGAGTGAAAGCTTGGAAATGTGAAAGTAGTACATAGTAGTAGTGAAGCTTAAAATTAAATTACTACCCTGTGTATACGTACTTACGTACCATTGAATGAGATTACTACTTGTACTACGTCGTTTCGAGCACGCTAATCTATAAGTATAAATGGTATTGTTGAAAAGGTCAACCTGAATTCAGCAAGAAAAATATTTATATGTAAATAAATTGTAATTCAAATTCTTGTTTATTCATTTTTCATTATACAGATACAGAACCGAAGAACCAAGTTCCATAACAGTATATTTAGACATTTCTCTAGTTTATGGAGTAATTCTTTTAGGATCACGAGGAAACATTGATGTCTTCCTGATATTGTCCAACCCCAAGTACAGCATAGTAACTCGTTCCAATCCAATTCCACCTCCGGCATGAGGAGGACATCCATATTTGAATGCATCAATATAACTTTTAATTTTCTCTACATCAACGCCATGATGTTTAGCTCGTTCAGAGAGTAGCTGTGAAAGGATATTATACAACTTTCCAGTTAATATGGAACGCTGACATAAGATAAACGTTTAGTATAATTACCTTGGGATCATGAATACGCTGTGCACCAGACAAGATTTCTTCACCACGCATAAACATGTCATATGAGTTGGAGTACTTGGGATTGTTAGGATCCGGCATTGTGTAAAATGGGCGCACTGCCAATGGGTATTTGTCTAAAATGAAGAAGTCCGTATCATATTTGGCTTTCACCAAGCGACCTAGCAACTTTTCATTTGGCGTTGACAAATCATCTTCATCGCCCATCTCCACTCCTGCATCTCGAAGCATTTTGACGCCTTGTTGATACTCAAGTCGTAATGGTGGATCTAAAAATGTAAATTCATCGGCAGGATACTGCTTATTTACTGTACTAATTTGGTCAGCATAATGATCCCGCAGACCGCGAAAGATCTCAGTGAAAGTTGCACCAATAGTGTCTATAACCTAAAAGAAAGCAAAAATACACGCTGTACGCAACGACTGTTATGTAAGAGTCATAATGACCAATTGCGCATCGCATAAAACCAGTTCGTTCGTAATAATAATTCGTACCTCGTGGTAGTGGGTATCAAATGCCATTTCCAAATCCAAACCAATGAATTCCGTTAAATGGCGATGTGTGTTACTGTCCTCAGCGCGAAAAACTGGTGAAATTCATAAAATTCTTAATGATTTGTTTCTAACTTGTAAAATAGCGTTTAATGTGATAAAAAGAGAGAGTCAAACAACTAACTCACCAGAGCCGACAGTATACACCCTCTCAAAATCTGATGCGATAGCCATTTGCTTGTAAAGTTGAGGACTTTGGGCCAAATAAGCCGAAGTCTTGAAGTAAGACACAGTAAATACATTTGCTCCTCCTTCGCTCGCAGCAGAAATTATTTTTGGAGTGTGAATTTCGACAAAATTCTGAAATTAATAACTATTATTGTAAGGTTCCGTCCAAGCTTATAAAAACGTCCCACCCGAGGGGTGTCGTATAACTTACAAAGCAAAAGGCACGTGATGTGACTTACCTTTCTCTCCAAGGCTTCTCGGAAAAGTTTACAAACTCCAGCCTCAATACGATATATAGCCTGATTCGTTGGTGTTCTTAAATCTAGAATCCGATTATCAAGTCTTGTATCTTGATTTACTCTTATATTCAAAGCATCCTCTTCACCCTGAAAATTAAATGTAATTGTAACTTATTGTAAATTATGAAAAGGAACGCAACGTCTACTTGATGGAGCACAGGAGTTAGTCTAGGACACACTAAACCGAACAACTTGCCTCATCGGTAACCGGCCTAGCAGCATCATCGATTTGCAAAGGAAGTCTTGGCTCGGCGAGACTTACGACCCAGAATTCTTGGCAAATAAGCTCAACATCAGATTGTGTACAAGATTCAATTGGTTTTGGAACAGACTGGACCAATCCTCGCACATCAACGATGGATTCCTTCGGGATGCTGTATTCAAACCACATAATTAGTAGACATGAATTCGGTGTATTTACTTTAGTGATTATTTTAAAAGTTGTATTACAGGTGTAGGGTGTAGCTACTTACAATCCTGAAACGTTTTAAAGATATGCAATAAGATTTTATGCGTATTATACTACTTACTTAGTAACAAATTTCAACATCTGCTTGCTGGTTTTCTCTCCAACAGCAATGATCCCTTGAATAGTGCTTCGTCCTTGGCGTAGAACTACAAAGCATTGCTTTCCCTTTGCACGACTGGTATGAAGTCGGGCCCGGATCCATACTGTTTGGTTAGCTTGTGGAACACCTATGTCGCCGACTCTACTTATACTTCTAACCGTTTTATCTTGAGACTGGTTCAAAGGACGCTCTCCATACATCCCTTCAGAAACATCAGGCTCCGTTGATGTATCTTGTGCTTGACGAGAAGCCTATAAAATGCATTTTAATGACACTACTGACTACATACTACTACTGTGTGAATGAACAAAAGTCATAATTAATTGAAACTACAACAAACCTGAGCGGCCTCCTTCTTGGCTGCTTTCTCTGCCTCCTTCGCAGCCTTCTTCAATCCCTTTTTGGAAGGAGCCCTAAAATTCAGTAAACCAAATGAAGAAACTTTTACTTTCTTTACACATAACCAGACAACCGCATAAATATTTGATATTAACATCTCCCCTTTCTTCTTTCTGTTTCTGCTAATTTAACATACCCAGCCGCTTCTTGTGGGCCCTGAGCACCATCCGGTTCTCCAACACCAGTACCCATACTTGACACTCGATAAGTTTCAAAATGTATCCTGTTAACACACAAAAGGCAATAAAATAAAATGACATGTATACTATAATATCAAATGTTGAATTTATTATTTCATTTCAAGTCCCAGGATTTTGTGTGTCACGAAGTGTCATCCGGCAGAATCGAGATAAAGTGCCGAAGGTGTAATAATAATGGAAAATGCTGGAGCATCAGTCCCAATGAACTTACCTTGCTGAACAAATCAAATAATAGTAATAATAATATAATTTTCGTTCTTAGCCCTTGGTGGTCGTATCGTATCACACAAGTGCAAAGTGCAATTGAACAGCAGATGCAGATGTTGCAATATCCGGTGTGAATGGGCAATCGATCCTCACTCACGATCAGTCGCTTCTTCTTACGTCTTCGTCTTCTTAAAAACCGGCACTCTTCTCTAGTCCAAAATGCACTTGACTTGTTCCCATAATATACTTAATTATTGTACAAATGCCAAATAATATGCAACAAGAAGACAAATACCTGCCTAACAAACACACCGTATGCGATTGGGATACATACACAATTTGATGGATGAAATGAAACACAAACACGAATACCATTTAAAGACGGCAACTGCACGTACACCACCCACCCACCGTCGTACACGCTGGAGGAGGTGGAGAAAGAGAGTACATCTTTAACAGAGCAGAGAGTAAAGTACAGGTTGGATGGATTGGATTAGGCTATTTGGTGTGCACATGCATTCCTTTCAGTTTCATTTAGCACTCTTCTCGCTCGCTCTCAAAATCTCAACTTTTCTCAATTCTTTTTCCATCATCTCTCTAAAAACTCGTTTAGTACAAGCAAACATGTGCTCTGTGTGCATCTTGCTACTCCAGAATGAAACCGGGATGTAGGATTTTTAGTAGATTTTTTTTAAATGTGAAGTTGTGAAGTGAATAAAGTGGATTCTTGGGGGAGCGCAGCGGAGAAACAAACGAGTCGTTGTTATTCGATAATCAGTGGAAAACACGATATTATTCTAATTGTATTTGCAATTAAGAGTAGCAGTTGGCAGTTTGCAATTCAATTTTTTGGTGTTGACATTCTCGTTTAGTGGGAGCATCGCATATTCTCGCATGTGCTAGCTAATCCTCATCATTCATCATTTGCAGAAAGGAATTGAGTGAGGATTAATAAAAGGGCCTAATTGAAAGAAGTCAGGAAAGGTAACTATCGTCATCTTTATGAAAGGTTTCTTAAAACTTTGATTGTGAGTGTGATTATTGGAATTCCTTTTTTCAGATCTGGACCTGGACTAGCCGTGAATAACACAATTTCGCTAGCACAATTAGCAATCCGTCGTCGTTCTGAAAATTAGCATGCGGAAGACTGCCAAGCCGTCAGGACTAGTAGACATTGTCCATCGAGGGTTTGTGTGGACCTGTTTGGGACTGACAGCGTATGGGTTTTACATCGGGGGGACTAGGTTTTACCAGTATATGACCGTAACAAGACCTCAGAGATTGGCTGATAAGGAGAAACTGATTAAGGAGAATCTTGATCCAGAAGAGTTGAAGTCGTAGGACGTAGGACACATTCACATTCACTTGTTAAATTGACCTGTTAGATTAATTGAGGCGTCTGTTATATTATAATGTGAAAGAGTAGTATTCGTAGTAAGGAGAATTGATTTTTCAGAAAAATCAGAAATTAACGTTCAACCGTCGGTCCAAAACTTGCCGAAAATATTTTATGTAATGTAAGTCTTAATTGGTGCTTTACTTTTGACAGAATTAATTCTTGTGTTAAGTTCAGTTCGTTTAAAACTTCCACTATATAGTTTCATTGATTTCCTGCTAGCACAAGGGGGTTATTAGTATCTAAACGAATTACTGTGAATCACCTGTCAACCAACTTTAGATAACTCACGTTCGTCTGAACATCTAGATAAAGCCAACTAACGTAATGCCATCTTCAAGATAATCTCTCATTCTTACTACCTATGTATTGTATAATCTGTTGAGGATTCTGGATTCGTAAACTGTTTGTGACTTTTTTAGAAGAAATGTTTTCGTCTCCAATCTTGCGCTCGCTCGTAGCAAGAAGTGTTGGGAGTGTTGGGATTCGTCAAACTGAGAATTTTGCAAATACTCTCAAGCACAGAATGTCCTCGTCTGCGTCGTTCCAAGCAGATCCAGCGGCTCAAGCAGCACTTAAATTGGGGAGACTAAATCACGTTGCAATTGCAACTCCAAACTTGGAACAAGCAACGGCGATGTACAGGTAAACAATATGGAAGCTTGCATAAGTATCAGGAGAGTTTTCAAAGAAAACTGGCTTTATAATGCTGATGAATTTTCTTTGGTAGGGATATACTTGGCGCTAATGTCAGCGCTGCCGAAGACCTACCCGAACATGGCGTAACCACAGTCTTTGTTGATTTGGGAAATACCAAGATAGAACTTTTACATCCACTAGGGAATAAATCTCCAATTCAAGTGTGTACCTTAGTACCTACCTTGTAATATTTACTACTTTCAATGTGGCACTGTGACTTACTGAGTGAGAAATGTAACCGTTTTACAGAATTTTTTGGACAAAAATAAGGCAGGAGGGATTCACCACGTCTGTATCGAAGTAGATGATATTTTCAGTGCCGTCGATAGTTTGAAATCATCTGGTAAAATTAGAATCTTGGATCCCAAACCTAAGATTGGTGCACACGGAAAACCTGTTGTTTTCTTGCACCCAAAAGATTGCGGAGGAGTATTGATTGAATTGGAACAAGCATAATAATGAAGAACTAAATAAAAAAAATTAAACAAAGTTGGTCCTACCTACAATAAGTGAACCTTATAGCTGTTTAGTCTTAGAACTGTTTAGCTTATGATTTCGAATTCACAATAGCAGTAACATGTATCACATTAAATCAATATAAGGAATAATTGTATAATCAATCATTTATTCTGGAATTACACTGTTTATGAATACACGCGTGATGAACCTATGGAATATAATTTACAGTACTTGTCAATTTACCAGTACAATTTTTACATTAATAGTAACAGTAGGTGGTGGTAAGTCGTAAATTGCTTATGCTTATTAAATTCCATTATTTATCATATCATATCATAAAAACATAGCAGCAGTCCGTTTATGTGCTAGACAGCAAGTAATTGATTGTATGTATTTGTTTTAGGTATTTATTTCACTGCTTTGCATTCGTTTGAAACCAACTAACTTTCCATATACCTACTTATGAAGGATGCTAGATTGAGGGTAACACGGTTCGTAATTTTTACCCTAGATAACTTGAAAATAGCAATATGTACAAATTTGGTTAAGATTGTTGTAGTTGGCAAAGTAAAGGTTCAATTCACGTAAAGCAAACCAACAACAATCATTTGAAAACCCTAAAGAAAGTCCAAAAAATATCAATCAGATCAAAGTGTATTTGAGAAATTATGCAGTCATAGTCGTCTCAGAGTGAATATGCGTACTTTTTGTGTAATCGATACGTGTAATCGTTAATACTTGAAATAATGGATTGTATGGTAGTATTTTTTTTAACTACTTTCACTATCCATATTCATATGCACAATTAAGGGATGACCCATCCCTGCACTATCAGAAGAGTGTCACATTCTATTCTATTCAATCTATTTCTCATCATCAGCTAGCTTTGCTATGCATGTTGTCCCCTTCCCTGATTCATGCTCACGACTCACGACGACATTAGACAGACATCATACATTTTAAAGACTTATATGGTACACGCACGTTTATGATTAATAATTTGTAAATTGTAATTGTAACAATGTACGTTCTATATGAAAAGTAGGTGAATTTGTTTATATCGTATAGATACTGACATCACTACTACATAAAACATTTCTACCCAGGTCATTTTATACCTTTATCGTCGACGTATTCTTCGACTCCGGTGAAACTTCTTGACTTCTCGTACAGTTTAGAAGACTTAGTAATTGTTGGATAGTGATCTTATAAAATACTCCCTCGCAAACGTTAACTCGTTTTTGCAGTTTGCAGCATAGTGGAGAGATGCAGAAAACGGGATATAATGTAGATCTCTTGGATATTTGTAACTTCGTAATCGTAACGGTTATAGACGTATAACGGGCATGGGCATTTGGTTATTTACCTACATTAAAATCTATTAAAAAGTAACACAGTACTTTAATCACTGCCATATAGTTTCTCATACCCCGTGACCGGTTTAAAAGCAGGACAACTTAATTTTCCTGTTTGAGCCCAATTTTGTTTCTAAATATTTAGGTATACATATAACCATACTTACAGCGTACCGTACAACTATCGTACAAATATATAGAGTTATATTGTAGCATACGGTATTTGTATCATCATAATAGAATGCCAGGGTGTAAATAGATGTACTTGAATGACAACTATCTAACTTGGATCGATTCTATAGTGTGCGAACAGTATTGTTGAGAAGCGTTTTGAAGCATTATTATGAGATTTATAGATAGGAAATGCGCAAACCATATAGAACCATAAAATTATATGCATAAACATAAAAGGTGTAGTCTGATTCAACGTTAACTGAAAAACATTTATTCGCGTTACTAGAAAAAACAATAAACAAAATCGTTACAAAACAAAGCATGAACGTTAATTCATGAACTAAACCTGATTTCTGATTACGAAATCAGCAAAACGCAAAAATACACATAATTTTACTCTAAAATATTATGTAGTAATGTATGTACAGTGCCAACTCAAGGTTCAACGGAGCTTAGAATATCTGTTCAGAGAACCTATAATGGTACGACGACACGTAGAAAGCGTGGGTGTGGTTATATGATCATATAGCTTAAAATCACTAACTTTCCATTACTTTCCCAAAAAATTAAAAGCGGCAGCAGATTATTCGACCATCACAAATTCAGTCCGTTCTGTCTACACAAATAAAAATACTAAATGCATACTCGTCAGCAAACAAAAAAGTAGCTTTTCTCCAGATATACATTCCCAATCGAGGCTGTTCCGTGTTTTTATAACAATATTCTAATTAATTTGTATATATCCCACCTGCTTTTCACTTTCATATCAGCCCAACTTCATTAAAACAAGGAATTATTATGTCAATGACAATGAATATCGATGTCATATCGAACCAAGGGCGCAGAACATTACAGGATTCATATCATCTAATCTAATGGGATCAATCAAGGTGGCACCGGTTCGATCGTGAGTTAGTGGATGACAACTAACAGCAAAATACGTGAGTTAACTAACAATTAACTACTGTACAAAATACGTGACGGTTCTATATTAACAACATAAATAACACATATGTATTTATAAAAAAACCGAAATGCGACTGAATACTAGTTTCATTTTCCTATCTAATTGCGACAACAAGAACTAAACATTGTTTCGTTTACCACAGATTCTGTTAAAAACGCACCTGTCAAAAATGATACTGTAAGTTATAAATAAAAAACTAGTCATTAAACCGATGGATTATCCTTTTGAACGATTACACATTTTAAATGACTTCGGTGATAACGACACCAATACATAAATCAGTTCTACAGAGCTGTTCCATTACAACTTATATATGGGATTCATCGAACATTCTGGTTTCCACTTACCTAGTTATCTAAACTTTTAGTCTTTACAACTAATTTTAGTAATAATAGGAACACATTCTGCGAAATGAATGAGATTGAAACCTCCACTTGACACTAACGGTTTAATTATACAACATTCATTTCAGGCTAGTAAAAACGGTCTTCTGGGTACAGTTTTCAAGTCTATCAAGTTTTGTGGTGTTGCTGGAGTGGTTACTTTGTTACATAGGTATCTATATATATAGATGTTTTACGTACGTATGAACGAATGTTTGACTCAAAACTAACTAGCCCATCATACCGCATAAATAACAAATCTACAATAATTTACCTTGTCCCTCTAAATAGGTAAAGAAAATCTTGTACTCTTTTATGTTTTCATTAGCAAGAACAACCACATGAGTAGCAAAATGTAACTTTTAAACAAATAGGTTGCCTGAGACATTCTGATCTTTAACCTTTGCAACGGAATAACAGTTGTGCTTCCACTTCCATCTTTTTCCACCCCACTGCACTGTCTCTGCACTATTTGTAAAAAGCAAAGTCCTTAAACGCTAACCTTCCGTCATCGCACACATCACTTCACTACAAGGTTAGTGGAGAATCGCATTCTTAGAAATCAACGTTGCAACTTATCTAAGTTTCTAAATGCGTCTTCATCAATAATTAGAATATTACAAAGAGTAAAGTTTGTTACCCACGTTGGAATTGGAATTTAGGCTGCATTGAACAAAACTTTAATTTTTACGGTAGTATATCATATATGTATGCTTGCTGAATCTGACGCTGCACGGACTTCACTTTTGTCAATGCCAAGCTTTGTTAGTGGTAGTGGTGTGGTACTACGAATATGAATACAATAGAAAACATTGTATATATTATGACGTAACAAAAAAGTAATAAAAGAGGGTAACTACTTTGGAATTTGAAAGCTGAATAATAATACTATGATAATTATGACACTGCTGTCTTTCAGCAGCTCACAAATTGCAATAAAATACACGTTTGTCAACGAAATCTCTGCACGAAATAGGGACTAAAATATATTAGGTATCTAGTAAATCCTATACTCGTAGCCAGTGTTCTGGAACTTCAACTTACTATTAGTTATACCATGAATGGCTAACTACATTTATCGAACTATTAATAATTATTGTTGCCAACTTTAGCATCTTAGGTTTCAGTTTCAGACGCAGTATGAAAGTGTGTTCGTCAGGCTTTCACGCGAATATACCCCATGAATATTTTCTGAACAGTACACGGAACCGAAACTATTTAATGTGTCTACTGTAAGTAAAAACAATTAGCTTACCACAAAAACATTGACACAGCAAGTTCATAACAAGCATGTAATGCAGATAATTTATATGTGTGTAAATATAAATCTACTTTCATTACTTGAGAGCGCTTGCTAAAATTGAAACACGCTAAACTTCATAACTAGTTCAAAACTGATTGGAAATCGAGATTGACTCTGGCTGACTTGACCTGGGGAAGTTTGGAAATATATTGGCAAAGAGGGAATAGTCAATATCATTGACATCGAACTCCAATCCTGCCATACCTAATTCCTGCAAATCATTCCGACCAAACTTGTGGTCACTCATACGATTATCTGGAAATAGTTCAGTGAAATCAGCTTCTGTTAAGACGTTATCTTCTAGAAGTCGGCTTGCCTGGCTTTCGATTTCTGGGTCAATCTGCAGCTCAAAACTATGCTCCAGGTCATCTTCCGAAAACTCGCATTCTGCCAAGAGAAAGTTTACACTATGAGTACATGACAATAAAATTAAACCACAATTTTTTATACACGGTATAAGCGTCCCTGAGTAGCGCCTATATCTATGCCATTGTAAGCTGCATTTCATTGAATGCTCAATATGCTCATGCCCGCATGACTAACATAACGCGAAACAGACAAGAACAATTCCAAACAACGTACCTGGCTGACTTGAGGTGGAATGTTCAAAAGTGGAATCAAAGGAAGCATCAGTTATCACTCCATCTGGGGTTCCAGCGTTCTCAGAAGACCCAACCGAATTTAGAACAGTTTCCAACCCTTGATTATGTCGAGATGTAGTTGAAGAGAGTTGTGAGTGGCTCAGAATATCTTGCAATTCTTGAACTTCATTAATGGGGTTGCTAACACCTCGGTTCAGATTATGATGAAGTGACGCTGTTTGATTTCTGTCTTCAATAACCTCGCATTTGTCCAACAGACCGACCTCAGTTGACGACGAATTAATGTGATCGGTTATATCAAATGCAGAAGAGAGATGACACAGACTGGGAGACGGTTGACCGCTCACTACTAGTCCGAGTTCTGATCTTATATTGACGTCCGACATATCCAGTCGTCGCTTTTTCCCAGCGTTCACAACTGCATTTGCAGGATTAATGCTGCTTTGGAAAGATCCAGATGCAGCACAACCAATATCCTCGGTCGAACACTTTGATGATTCATTCCCGTTGAGTGACTGGCTTCCTATCGAGTCTTCTGATGTCAATACTATAGCATCTCCTCGTCTTAATTTTTTCTTGGTTGGTGCGATCGCTAATAGTTTTGATTCCTTTGGTATTTCCACAACGGATCGGGATTTATCAGCCCTCTTGTTTACCTTTAAAGGTTCAATCCAATAAATCCCAAATAATTATACATGTATCCAATTCCAATACATTGTTAAATTAACTTGCTAGTTCTGCCATTAAAATTATTAGCATTAGTTTATAATCATTAATTCTACAATATAATTGATAGTCTTCGATATCTACCTTGACAGTTTTGGATGATATCGTGGTGCGGTCAAACTCGTCCTCGTCCTTGCTTAGTTTGCTCGAGAATTCAAAGACTGCTGTTGGAGACGCATCTATGTCTTTCCCTTTTACACACGAGTTTAATCGTCGTTGAGCTTTGGTTTTGATATCTTTCTGGATCTTGCTACCATCTTCAACTTTTTTCGAATCCTTTCCTGATACTTTTTTACAAGGGTTTGTATTGTAAGTACTCTTCCTGCTGCTCTTATGTTCGATACTAGCTGTTGCTGGTGACGTGTCGTCACTATCAAAAAATTCGTAGCTATCGTATTCATCCTTCTTGATATCCTCCTTTTCTGCGTCAAAATCCGTTTTGACTAAAGTCGAGGAGGGTAACTTTAAACCATATCCCGATAAAACTTGAGCACAAATACTGGAGTCAATTCTGACGCATCGCATTAACGAATCTCTAAATCTTTGCTTTGAGTTCTTTTCACATTTCTCACTGACTTTGCAAGCCTTTTTAATTGTTTTATACTGCGACTTGAACGTATTTCTGACATGCGCTAAAAATTCATGCCGAGTTTTTAAATCTCTATCAATACTGTTAAAGCAATTATTATGACCACTATTACTAATCTTATTCTTCAATGAAGATAGTAGAACACCATCGTCGTGTTGTTTTCCTACTAAAGTATTTCCGTCCTCGTGTACAATACATTTAGTGTCAATGCCTTCAGGGGCAACAGTTTGAGGTTCTGTTTTAATTATAATACCGTTACTACTACGAGTAATTAAGGGCGGAGCCGGTGAAGTAAATACAATCTCACGTTTTCTACCCTCATAAGTAGGAGAGTCTTCCAGTTTGAAATGATGATTTGTCGTCCTCGAAGAAATGCCATTTTTTGGAATGCTGCTACTTTTAGCTGCTAAGCGTGGAAAATTTTCTAATTTGGCGTATCCACCTTCGTCGTTTGAAATGTTACTTATTCGAAATGACTTATCTAGTTGTTTAAGCGTTTTTAATTGCTCGAACTGGCGAATTTCTTCCGCATTACGAGATTTGAGCTCACTTTCTTGATTACTATTCTTTTGAACTCGAATGCTTAAGTGAACTACACGGGAGGAAGATTTCGGTTGTGAGTTGGATAAACTATCCTCGGTAGTAGCTTTGTTAGTATTATTCTTATTTCTTGACTGTGCTTTGTGGCTGACACTGTTATTAGTGGGTATGATTGCCGTGTAGACGTTTTTGTTCTTATCTGTGATCTTCTTTGTCGTAAAGGATGGTAAACTGTTTGAACCACTTTGTGATTTGACATGCTTTATGTCTTTTGGTAAACTGCCGTATTCCTTCCCTTTCGACCCCCTTTCCTTTCCATTTGGACTACTGTTGGAGATGCCATTCTTATAACTGAAAACTTCCGCGATTTCCGATGAGTCTTCCTCAAATTTGAATACCGCACTTGGATCTTTCTTCAAGTTGTTCCCTGCTGAGGTCGATTTTTCAGATGTGGGGTTGGAACTACTGTTACTTTCAGATTTCACGGGTTGCGCTTTAGACTTTCTTTCTGTTTTTGGTATAATTCCGGCTACTTGCATATGACTGTGGCAGTAGCCTCTATCTTGATTTGTTGGGATAGCATTCAAACATTTTTGACTGTTGTTTCTTGTTACAAAGCTACATTGTTTAAATGGGGCAGATTTGTCTTCCAAAATGTGTCTGTTATTAAAAATAGTGAGATGATCTTATTTAAACTGTCATCAAGACTTGAATTGTAAGGGCTATGGAATGTTTTGATTGAAGGGACGTACCTGATACAAAATGCGTAACCGTTCAGACGTCTTTGGCGACATATCTTTCCAGAATACGAGCAAAGTGGTTTATTGTCCGTGGGACTGTAGTGAATATGCTTTCCCTCAAACATTAGACACAGTTTACAGAAGTCCGCAGTAAAATAGTGTCAGATATAGGTCCGATAAAGCATATGGAACTACGATATATTTTCTTCCAAGAACACAATTCCAGTGCCAACGAGTTCAATAATTAAACAAATTTTCAGCAAGGAAGTAGTGGCAGTACTAGAAACTGTAAAATTTTTCATGTTTCTACACAGAGCAAATGTCAACACCACCATTTTACTTTACAAAGCAACTTACGTCGATTATGGTGGTCTAGCGATTGAGTGATTCGGAACAAATTTCCTAGAGACTTTATTATTATAAAGTGAGTCAATTCTGAAATAACAGGAAATAAACTATATGTTAGAAAACTCAAAATAGCACCTGGGTCTTTTCTAATGAGTCAGTAATAACTATATATCCAAGTAAATCCAGAATCATTCATAGATTACTTACTTTAATTGAATATGTATTTTATTATATGTATATCATTTGTTCATATTTTCAGCTAGCCAAAGATCGTATATCGCACCAGAGTTCTTCTGGGCGTAAAGAGCATTTGATTAAATTCCTAGGTGGTGGTGGTGGTGGGAGTGGTGATTGATGGCTAAATACTCCAGTGCCTGGCATAAAACAAATTTAAAAAAAAAACCACATTATATTTTAACCACTTCAATAGAGTTACGTACACGAATGTGACGAATACACAGGAATCATATTCATTAACTTCCAACACTTGCTGATGTACCAGTGTACCACTTCGTATGTCAAATATTATACTTTGCAATTACTATATATACACTTTGTTTGCCAACTTGTTAAAATCAAAAGTTTCGCACTTCCCCCAACCCCAGTTGTCAACATGGAACATGCTTGTATCATCAAATATTGAAAATTTCAACTACTCCCAGCTTCACAAAATATTAAAACAACTTACAAAATAATGCTATAAACCAGTTGCCAGTTCCTTCCTGAATTACTTTGCCAATCACTCCAGCTACGGATGACGTCTCAAAACTCGTTTATTTAAGAATTATGATCCTACTTTCTCCGAGAGGGACGCAAAGAATTTTGTGAATTTTGGAATAATGTATTAAATACACCACACCACTCAATTCCCGATCCGACAACTTATTTAAACGTGCTTAACGCATAAAAAAGTTTTATATTGAATAATATGTACATTTTTCACGGGTTGATGATGAGTTGATACTTGATACACACTAAAATTCTACGTACAGGTAAATCCTTGAAACCGCATTTGATTGATAATAATACTAGTTTTTTTTATTTAAAGCGTTTCTTCCATGTGATTCAAAGGATTACAACACCAAAGTCCTCCTGGAGCTCTCACCATTTTAATTCTTGTTAAAAAACGCTAATAATTATTTGGTTTGGATTCCTGATGAACTCACCGAGATGATGAAGGTTTATTACCACACCATATCTCACTAAAACTATAAATATCCCTAATTTTTTATTTATTATTATTTATATATTGATTTACAACTTGTACAATCATTTTTGCTTATTTTAACCAGATAAATATACATTTCGATATATAAAACAGTTCTTGCAACACATTCCATTTTTCTTATACATATACAACATTATTATTGGCAAGAAGATACAGAGATTTTTGTGGCAATTTTTATCCTATGTGTACACACATATGTACATACATACATACATGCATACATACATATATTTCACACAGTGTGTAGTGTGTACATAATACATGTTTCACACACTAAAAATCCCTTACTTACATCATCATCGTCATATCACTGATATCACACACGTAAAGGATCAGTCAGATCAGTAGAGATCTCTCACAAAAGTTGGACCAAAAAGGCCTACAAAACAAGGTATTTTTCCCCGATATCTAAATATACCCCTCTGCCCTTATAGATTGAGATATTGAGAGAGTGAAGTTGCATATTGTGGCAATTTTTATCCTATGTGTACACACATATGTACATACATACATACATATATTTCACACAGTGTGTACATAATACATGTTTCACACACTAAAAATCCCTTACTTACATCATCATCATCATATCACACACGTAAAGGATCAGTCAGATCAGTAGAGATCTCTCACAAAAGTTGGACCAAAAAGACCTACAAAACAAGGTATTTTTCCCCGATATCTAAATATACCCCTCTGCCCTTATAGATTGAGATATTGAGAGAGTGAAGTTGCATTATTACTACGAGAATATATGTATTTTCTGGCAAAAGATCTTTCATCCTTATTTGCTGAAGCTCTGGCTGGTTTAATATGTGCACTACTATATGTACTTGTACTACTGTGTGGTCTACTCACTCTGTATTGTACTTATATGGTAAAAATATACATTTCTTACAACCAATTTTTTTTAAATCGTATATCCTCGTAAAATATCCATCCATTGGGTAAATGAAATGAATTTGCTTGTTTTTATATACACACAACTTCTTCGGGGCCCCGAGATCCCAGTGCTAAGACAGACTTCCCTTTGAGTAACATTTTTAAAATAGTTGTGCAGCTTCGCCTAGTGTGCAAGAGGTGACGCTTACATGTGCACGCACACAAGTCGAGTATAAAAATGAGAAATGGGATTTTCGTTCATATTTTGTTAACAAAATCCCAATATTCCTTGCCTGATGCATGATTCATGCAAGCTTTTTATGTATGTAATTTGGAAAGACTATAAATGTATAACGGGGATAATAATAGAAGTTTCTAATGAAATGGATACTTGCAAAAAAAGTGGATACCTATGTTGAGATCACAATGATTGTAATGAAATAGCCCATCTTTCTTGCAGGAGGATATTTATTTTTGCAAGTGAAGATTGACCACCAAGTTGTGCTATGGCTAAAGAAGGAAAAATTATAATAATAAAGAGTAACAAAGAGTCTAGTGAACTAAACAAACTTCAGGTATGATGATATGACAAATAATACACCTCAATCTGCATGCATTGTTTTTAGCAACTTTTCACCTCGATGAAGTACTAGAATAGCTGCATATTCACCCATCATATTCATCTGCATATTCTCGGGGGGTGACAGATTCGGCTTTCAAAGTTTTGTATGATTTAGGGATGGAGATGGAGGTCATGATGAAATACAAAACAATAATATAACCCAATTCCATTTTAGCTGATGAACATGAACGGCATGACAAATGACAATTCGTACGAACAGAACGAGATCACAGTAACAAAAGTTGGTACGCATGCATAGTCAAATGTCAAATATGCATTTGGCTTGAAGATTGAAATTGGGGAGTAAGCTGCCTTCTTCTGGCCCGATACAGGATGATGTTAGACGTTGTGCTCTGGTTTGGTTTCTCCTAATTTTCCCCTGTGCCTGGCCTTTCATCCAATCATTCATTTCGGAAAATGCAATAAGAAACTCATGAAATGTAAAACGTGCAGTGTGCTTGTGCAACAATTAATGAGCAATTTGACCAATTTGAAATCCATCGTCTGTCCGTAATACTTATAAAAAACTTTTAAAGTGCATTCATGCCATGACGTTTACTCGGCCCTGTGCAAACCACAAACCACAGGATGCAGGAGTTAAAGTAAATAAAATACCTCATATTTAAAGCTACTACAAACGTGGCAATGGACGAGTACCGACCGATCCCTTCATAGTCACTGGTTCACAACTTCACAATGTAATGTGCAGTGTCCAGTTCCAGTATGATAATGAATCAATGAGGATAATATGTTGTTGCATGCTTCCGGTTCTGGACTCCAGATCCGGTCCACCAGTGTGGTTGGTTGTGTTTAGTTAGAGGCTAATATTTCCTACTTGCGGAACTGGAATTTTGTGGTATGAACCGAGAAAGTTTCCGTTCCTGAAAGTCATCTAACTAAACAATACTTGTCACTAGCAATGTTGATTGTCTTACTGCTAATTACTAATTACGAATGCGCCATGCGGAATGTCCTTAGTCCACTTATCATTCTTCCTTCTAATATGCATACGTAAACGTAGTGCAAAGTTGTCTTTTGTAGTACGCGTACGTACGTGTAAGTGCTCACTCATGATATTCTTTCATTCTTCTACAGTTCTACTGTGCTTTGTACTATTGTACTTTGTACTGTAAGCTGAAATGAAACGGAAAGTGCGCACACTTCTGCTTATATGCGGCACTTGCTACTACTGCTAGTAATGTCATGTTAGGAGGGATAGTATTCGTATAAATCCTATCTATACCTATGTACTTAATATGTATTCGTTTCGGATAAATAAAGCCTGCCTCTGTCTTCCGTCTTGCCTGATCTGATTGATATTCAACGTGATTATGTGCCATTTTTGGCTAATAGTAGTTGATGATGAGTGTGATGCACAATATGATGGGGTGACTGTGATTGAGACGAAGCTCGGCTGCTGAGCTGATGTGGTGAATGTTGATGTGAAATGTGATTTTAATGTGATGTAAGATGCATCAGCCAGCCAGCATAATAGTGTGTGTGTGTTGTTAGATATAGACAGATTTTTGTATTTTTTTGTGAATTGAGTATGTATTGGTTGGAGTTGGATGGAGGTTGGAGGACACATGAACAACCATTTAACCTGAGCAAAAGTGAAGAGTGAGGAGCGATGCAGATGTAATAGTATGTAATAGAAGAGGCAAAGGCAAAAAGGTAAAAACTCTTTTTTGTGGTCTCCTCTCTCTCCGCCCATGGTCAATGGTACATATGAACATGAACACTGAATAATAATATGAGCATGAGCATGAGCTCCAAGGTAGTGATACGAATATGATATCTAAAAGCTCAGCCGTGTGATATCAGCTTTTTTTCGAAGGAATTATTACATGTTCAACATTATACACTCACTCGTCAGCAGTTCAGTTCAGCTCAATTGCATATTGCATTGCATCTCTCTCTTCTCTCGTCCTTTTCACCTACATTTTTACTCTCAAGTCTCACTCAGCTCAGGTGACCAAAAATGATGAATTGTGAAGATCAAAGATCACTATTTTAAGATCAGAAAGATGATGTAGTTGTGATTCAGTGAGTGGCTGTTTTTATTATTTTTTACAAAAAATTAAATATTATTATGTTGAAGTTGTTTTTGAAAATATAGACTTTTGACTACATAGACTATTATTTTATTTTATCCAGTTCACACAGTTATATACAATATATTATCCAGCAATCCAGCAACGAGAAATCAGAGTTTCCGTACTTTCCGTAAAGGTGCGTTGCCACTGCCAGTACTATGGAGTAGTGGTATGAATGATAGAGAGGTGTGTGTTTCTCACGTTCAACGTTGTCAATTTGTAATTATTATTATTGATTATTTGCTGGTATATGTTAAAATCGGCTAAAAAACTAAAAGCTAACATGTGACATGCATGATGCAACATTCTTCATTACATTAGTTTTAAAACAAAGTCTTCTTCAGTGATCAATGCTTATCGAAGATATTACAGTTGACGTTGACTGTTGACTGTGTGAGGCTTGCGGCTGCTATTATATTGCTACTATTAGATTCAATTATTGTATTGGATGGATCGATAGTATATATGTTATGTGAGGTCTCTTTTTACAGGACTTGTAGAAAATCCACAAGTCACATTAGAATATTATGTGGAAAGTGGAGTATGCAGAGATGGTCAATGCGACATTCTAGTCTTTCCCATTGTCATCAGTCATCACAGTCGATGCAATGGATGCGGACAAAGGAAGTGGTCATTTCTGCTCATTTGAGTATTTACAACTTCAACTCACAGCCACAGTATATAAGGCTG
>JAANSN010002902.1:0-21263 GCA_036850665.1 Dicranocentrus wangi
CTCATAGCTAGCATTTGAAGGTACGAACAGTTATTTCCAAGCTAAATTGGATTTATCCGTGAATCATTCAACAGCTCGCTCAGTGGAACTCAACGGATTTGTTAATGCACGGCCTGGTTGATATTCTACGTTTTGGAAATGCAAAACAGCCAACTTGCCTCTGCCACTGACGTCGTCGTCGTCATCAGCATCCTGATGGCATGGCGTGTGCTCTGTCACTGAAAACCGAATTACTTACGCATCCCTGCGTAAAATGCACCACTCTTCTTGACTCTGCCATATCTCCCACGGTGGTGGTGGTGGTGGTGGTGGTGATGCGGTGGTGGTTGTTGCAATCAGCTTCCCAACACACATCTCCAACTTCTCCTTCTCCTCCGCGTTTCCCAGCGTGAGGCAAAATTTTACAGTGAAATGCTTCCAAAAGCAAAAAGACCGTGGTATACATACAACATGGTTTACATGTGTATTAATGTTTTCTTGAAGAAAAATGGAGAGAGAGGTTGAGTTGAGCTAAATTGCTGATTTCTCCTGTCGTCCCTCTTGTACCAAAAATACATGTGGCCCCACGAACGGAACGTGGTGGATGGATGGATGGATGAATCGAATCTTTTTGGTTGGTTTTTGAAATCGCGCTGTGTTGCCCTTGCCTTGTCTTTCCGCTTGGCTGAGCACTCCAATTCTCTTTCCGAACTACAACTACCACCGTTTTGTTCCATCGGAGAAGAAGGAGGAACGGGTGATGAGGAGAGAGAAAAGGAAGGATACACCACCACTCTGTACGTAGTATGACATAATAATAACGAACGTGTTTGCGTACGTGTTGTGCGGGTGGTGAGGTTGTTGCTAGTGGCATGAGGCTTGGGCTCAAACCAAACTGTTTTAGGAGTGGAGAATAGAATAGAATCACGCTCATCATTGCATTGGCATCTCAGAATCTGGTGACTAATGTACACACATTTTGCATATACATACATACGGAATACGGGTTTTTCGGGGGAGACAGGGACGGGATGGGGGTAATCATGATGATGTAATGTTGATTTTGAAGCGAGGTTGACGGAAAGGTACATACATCATCCATTCTCTAGCAGAAGCAGGTAGACAGTCTGCGTATTATTATTATCGAGTGCAGCATCTTATTTGAATCTCTCTAATCCGTTTACACACTGTTCCAAAGTTCCAAGTTGACACATCCATTCCGCTCCTACTAATCACTTCTATTCACTACTTGAGATTTCTTTTGGAGCAGAGTTCATCCTGGGGAAGCCCCTACTGAATAAATCTCTCTAGTGAAAAATGTGTAATATAAGATATAAGTAATTTAAGCTGTGTGTTTGTACGATCGACCGAGTTATTTTTCGCGTTCTGGTGCACTAAACGATTAAATTAGTTTTCTTCTTCTTCTGTCTTCATGTTCATGAATGGCTATCAGGTTATGTTTAATCGAAATTAAAATTACTACGGAGCTCTGAGAGAATCCTCTTTTTTATTACCTATATTAATTAGAGGATTTAAAGTAAAAAAAGAAGAAGAAAGAAAGAAAGGAAAGTTTGCAGCAAATGCCTTTTACCCCACGCAGCGTGAACAATGGTCATATTATAATCAGTTGTATCAAAAGTGTATCAAAAGATATGATGAAGTTATGTGAGAAACCGTGAACCGTGTGTTTTTTTTAAATCTGCTGTGCTGTTTCGCACTGGTTGACTGGTTGAGTGATCAAGGTGGTTGGTTGCTAGTTGTTGATGGTAGTATAGTAAAGAGATAGTAAATATATAGCGGTAAAAGTGGCTCACAAAGTGAATGATTCCCCTTTGGTCTTCATTCGTTGCAAGCGAAATAAGTGTGCCCATGTGGAAAAAGGGCAAAGGGAAAATGCCGGTGGTTGCTCAGCTCAATCTGAATATCATTCCATGCGCTGAGCCGCGGCGCTCTTCGCGGACTGGGGACTCTGCTTCTTCAGCAGCCCCCATCGTCGTCGCTGAGAGTGGTGGTGGTGGTGGTGATGGTGGCGGTGGAGATCATTCTTCTTCTTCTTCTTCTGACCGGTGTAACAATAATGTTGGCTTTCCTGCAGCAGACAAGTCGTCGAGTCGAAGTCGAAGCTGTCCTGGGAACTTGAAAACGCCCCGAATTGGTATGCCACCACCCTGTTTTTGGGATCCCTCTTCTGACAAAATTAATGTGATGGCTATTAGGATGTGGAGGAGTTCGTGTTAAAAACAGAAGGGCTAACACAATTTTCTCAGGCTTTCTGACTGGAGTGGGTTGCATGCTTAAATTACATCTGTTTATATCTGATCTGATAATATATTATATACTCCCATTTGACGGAGAGTGAGTTTGGAGATGAGATGAGAAACAACAAAAAAAGAGCGGAGCCAAAGAGAGAAAACTGTTTCAAGGGCGCGACTATTGCATGCACCATGATGTCTCTCTACGCAATGCAAAGCAAAGCAATAATATAAGGGGTTTCTCTACTTGAGAAATTTCCCATTCGATGAGGTAGATTAAAGTAAAATGAAAAAAGCGGCAGGTGCACATGTGTGTGTTCTTATGGCTCATTCATCATTTACCATATCATTCAAAAGAACTGCTGGCTGGCTGTACAAACTGTGTTTTGGCTGGGCAGGTTTGCCCCAACAAGATGCATTCACATGGAAAAGTGTGTACACGCTAAAAAGCTCAGTTTTAGACACTACAGACTTTTTTTCGCCAGGCAGAGCAGAGATATCAGCAGTCTACAATCTACTGATGATTACACCTGTTTTTCTCTCTTAACGGTTACCGCCCTGCCTAATATTTTTTATCGGGAAAGTTTGTCCATTTACGTTTTTCTAGAATCACGGAACGTCACGATATTTAAATAACTTTACCTTGGTTGTAAAAAAACCAGTGAATAATTTTCTTTCCCAGAATTAGGTTTTCCTATAGCTAAATATATACAGGTGTACCGGAAGTAGTCTAACGTAATAGCTTTTGAAAAGAGTATGAAGTCTTTCTCGTCGTTTCGCTGTTTACTCTATCCCGTGGCTGAGCTCGTAACTCAAAATCGATTTCTGAAAACGCGGAAAAAAATGTATCAACAGGGTTGCTTATTTTGGCATGTGCTAAATTTTTCGTCATGCTTGTCGAATTTCATCTTCCTCGTTTGGATGACAAAAAAGTTGCAAA
The DNA here is from genome assembly GCA_036850665.1 of Dicranocentrus wangi. NCBI lineage: Eukaryota > Metazoa > Arthropoda > Collembola > Entomobryomorpha > Entomobryidae > Dicranocentrus > Dicranocentrus wangi. The sequence goes on from JAANSN010002902.1 coordinate 3,172, forward strand.
AGAAATCATCACATGCACAGGCTCCATTATTTTTTTCTCAATTCTAACGCAATAGGGAGTTTCGAACAGATCTACGTCTCAATTTGTACTTGCGGATATGATTAGAAGATTTTAAAGGTGTCCATGTCCAACAACAAACTATCCATTTAAACCAAATGTCCCTGTAGGACTGCTGACACTGCAAAAAGTGTCCTATGTCATGTGTCCTTTTCTACTAATGGTGCTAGAGCACATTTTTTTACTCTCTAGTCAATCGAGTCAAACTGGCATAAATGTCCCAGAAATATTTTAGTTGGCAGAAGCAGCCCATCATCCTGTCTCAAATTCACTTGACTCATCACCTCCTCACCTCAATTCCCAATAAATTTCCTTCGAAAGACAAGACCTCCTCCTTCTTCTACACATCCCCTTTTATTCATCTTGGCTGCTGGATGAACTACTGCCTACTTGACTACATCCTTTCGATCATTTGTAATATGTGGACGAAGGAAAAAATGGGATTTGGTTCGGGCTAGGAGTTCGACAGGAAACCACCCATTCAGCAAGACTAATATCCCTACATATCGTCGTCGTCAGTCACAAAACTCCTCATCCTCATGTAACACACTTTTTTAATGCGAAAACGGAGACCTCTTTATACGCTCCCCTGCTCATCATGTACCTATTTTTGTAACGATTGTAAGATTATGGTTTTTTGGCATGAATTTGATGGAACTGAAATGGTAAACTGAGGAGAGCGGAGGAGCAAGCAGAAAGGAAAAGCGTTTTATGTAACGAACGTTATGTGTTTGGACGCTCTCCCATCAACAACATGTAGCCCATCCAACAAAAATTAATTCGAGGTTATATCAACAAAGGAAAACTAATGAAGTACATAGAGAACGAGAGAGAGAGAGAGAGGGAGAGAGGCAGAACATGAATACATGAAAATTTTGAAGGAGATAGGAACAACTCTTCATTTGTGTACTAACTGTTTACCATTATTGCTTTGGATTTAGACTGAATCTAGAAACTACTAGAGACACACTGGGATCTCGTAAATATACCTCATGACCGTGTTATTGTACAATTTTGTTTTGCAGTTTTTGATTGTTTGTACACGCTTGGTTGGATCATCCATACATGTCAATGTATGCAGATTAGTAGTTTATGTTCCACTAGAGAGGGAGAGAGAGCGGAAATGCTCCAAATGAATTACGCCTACCTGTTACTGCCCCGTATATTTTCCGCATGTATGCCACCAAGTTTTATTATGTCCCTCTATATCGTATGTATAGTGATTCAGACAAATGGTTTGCCAAGTCCACGTCCATGATCCACTTGTTGAGAGATCAACATTTTCGCCTCCACTCGCACTACTCCATTCTCCTCTCCTCTCCTCTCTGGTTTGTTTCACTTTCATTTTATTTTTCACTCCTGTGTTCACTTCCAAAAACACGATCAAAACAATCCCGTTGATGAAGGGGAGGTCCGAAAAGGTTCTTTTTGTAAGAGTCTTCTTGCAATTCAATTCAAATGAGATTATACCAAGGGTGTAACCTGTATTTTACGAGTATCATTTCCCATTATGCTTGTCCAGTCCAGTCCATTCCAGTCCACAACTCACATTTATAAGAACAGTAGGATCACAGAGAAACACACAAAAAGAGAAATAAAAAAATATACAATTTATGAATGGAATCATTAACCTTTTTCTGTACTCATGCTGAGGAGGATGTCAACTTGTCAGATTTGTATTTTTTTCCACTTGAATTGAGTTGAGTACATTTGTGAGTAGGACTCGTCGTCCGTCGTGATGTTGATGGCTGTATAATGAACTGTTTGACATGGATCAAAATCTCGTAAATTAGTCCTCTAAATGGTTACACCGTAAAGGACAATGGTGGGATTTTCACTATTCGAGCTATCATCTCTGGTAATCACACATGCACTACTTACTTTACAGAGTCAAAAGAGCGTCTCCGTCTCCAGTAAAGACATCGAGGCATTTGCATTTCCTTTGTCACCAATCAAATTACTTTGTATAGGAGAATATCATTGTAATGCTGAATAGGATTTTAAACCTCATGAATGATCCATGATATGATGATCCGCTTGTAGTTAATTGTAATCTCATTTTCCAATTGTTAACTTTCCCATTAGCATTACTCATACGTATCTCACGTCATGGCCTTATGAGATGCACACCCACGCGAAAAAAACCTGGAGCCTGTCAATCTTGATTTATGCTTATGACCTTATGACCATTAACAGCTGCGCGGTGTGATGGTGTGAACTAGTGTAGAATTATGGAGAAAACGAGAGAGAGAAAAAAACCTGGAACACGGAAAGAAAAAAATTAGGGTGCATATTATATATTCCTCAGAAATTCCTGATGGTGAGGGAATGGGCTTGGTAAGAAGATTCTCACAATCAGTACCAGATAAATTTTTGAAAGCGTCGCCGCTGACTTTTTATTTTTTTCTGTATAATTTATGATTGAAATATGGCTAGTTTGTGGAGACTTGTATCAAAACGGAATTCAGCTGAGAGCAAAAAAAAGAAGAAAATTTGTTCTCGTGATCACATCACATCACATGCGTATACGTAGAGCGTTTTAAACCCTTTGTATCATCGTAATTCTTTTTGCTGTCTCCAATTCCGATTTAATTGGTCTGCGTTTCGGATGGCTCTATTCATGCTTGATTTTTTGTGTACGTGTGATTTGTACCATGGGCTCAATTGCAGTTAGAATTCGATATATGTATTTTTTTCTCTCCTCTGTCATTCACTATGTATGATTCTTCGTCTCTGCTCATCCGTACAGAATTATGCAGATTACATGAGCACACACATGAGCCTTTTATTATTACTTTATTTCGTGGCGTTTTTGATTTAGTGTCATGGTTGATAACGCAAGTGTTGCAGAATTTGTGGTCCACACACACACACAGAGAATCCCTATAATTTTCACCGAGTGAATTACGCCAGGCCCATTCTGCCGTAATTTGCACGTGTGTGTCGTAAAATACACATTTTTTATGGGACTAGTACACAGTACACGTCAGGGCTAGTTGATTTTACACATGTAGCGGATTTAGTTTTTGCTGGTGATTTTTATTGGATTTGTTGGGGAATTGATGGAGTGTCATTATATCTGCTTGTTAGCCCTACTGACTAGTGTGAGAAGGAAATGCAACGATGACAAATGTGTCAGCAGTCAAAAAATAATAATAATACATACATGTATTTATGGGGATGGGGATGATTGACTTGTGGCGATGTGTGAAATTTCATCATTTTTGCTGTTGTAACGAGACTTGGATGATTTGTTTTGAAAATTCTGAATGAAACTGGGAAGCGAAAAGGGAGCCAATTGGATGATGACATTGTGGGTGCCCAATTTATACAATCACTCGATTTGAATCATATAGGCACCTTTTTCATTCAAACTACATTGAGACTTGACGTCGCATCTACAGATTAGATTAACATGCGTGACGACAATTATTTTCACATTGGCGTAAGGGTGCCAAATTGTATGATAGATATGATGAGCTAATCTTGACTCTGATATATACACAAAGTACAGAAGCAGTTTTTCTAGCTCATATTCGAAGAATCTGCCCAAGACTCATCGTCCGTTAATTTGATTTCCTGTTATTCCAAAATGTTGATTCCCAGTAGTACGAGCTAACACATTACCCAAAGTACAACGACTGTTGTTGAAGAGCTTGTCTTGAGCCTCCTCTCGTCCACAATTCCCACGGTCACTCACAGCAGCGCAGCAGCTTCTTGCAAGAAACTGAAAGTTGCATTTAATAACCTCTGTATCATCATCTCATGCTCTTCCTTCATAACATTTTATTTGATATACACCATATTAGAAACGTCACGAAAAAACAGCGGTATCATCCGGTCCTTCACTCTTTTCCCCCTGTTTCTCTCTCTGGAAGTAAATGAATAGCCTCCACATTTTTATTTTTCTTTCACGGTAAAGGATAACAAGATAGAGTCATGAGGGTTGTGGTGTGGGTGGGTGCGCTAAAACAAGAAGGCATATATACATATTTTACCTATTAAAAAGTACATGCAACAATTGGTACTCATACTCATGATATGATGGACCAACAACAACTGCAACTTGTTGAAGAAGATTCTTGTCTTTTTGTCGAGTCAGGTTGACTCTGCTGCCTACTCTACACCAGTTGCAGTTGGTCCGGTAGGCTTAGGCTAGGCTGTGTGCTAGAAGAGCTATTTATTATTATTTCGTGCATACCTTGGGGCAACGGAAGTCAAGGGGTTATTATTACGTGAGTGAAGAGTATCCATATTCACGCTATCCTGTGTTATTTTACCCTAGCTGAACTCGAAAAAAAATGTTCATGTATGGCATGGCTCTGTTGGTCTGACTGAAATGGCCTTCCCACTAGTTTTATGTAACAACGAAAGCCTTTGTTGTTTCGCTGTATGTAAAAAGTTGTAACTTGATTTTTACAACTCTCCATTGTTGTTAGGCACGGGGACATAAACCCTTTTTGATGATATCAATAATCAACCGCAAGTTTTATTCAAGTTTTTTAGCCCATTGAGGTTGCCCGAATACATGCACACTTTATGAGAGTCTCACAATAATAATGCAGAGCGTACTTAAGTAAATGCATCTATTTTTATGTGATATTATTAAATGCAGTAGAGTAGCCCAGTCCCACCTCACAATCCCACTCTCTCCAGCAGCAGTGCACACTCACTTTCAGTAGGGAAACTTGCTTCAATAAAATCGCACGTAGTTTTTCTCATTCTCATTATTGTTGTTGTTGCTGATTATGTAGTCCGAGTCAGAGTCATTCTTGTTATACCAGAATGAGAATTTGACTTTTTGGAATTTGTATTCTAAACTGGCTCATTCCACGGCTCACTGGTAGAGAGAATGAGAGTGATCACCAGAAATTATTACGTGCCCAAACACTGGGTTGAAGATAGCACAGCAACATTTCCCACTTTTGAGAAAATTTGCGCTGATGTGCAACATTATTATTATTTTGTGTGAGTGTGTACGTGGAGTGTTTGCATGTTTGCACATTTTCTGAATTATATAAACCTATAGTCTGAGCGAGCCGAGTCCGAGTAATTACGAGAGTGTAAATTAATCCAACTTTCAGTCTAGTTTTTTTATTTGCTTTGGTTGTCAGTCGAGTCCTCCGTCGTTGATGGTTGTGCATGTATGTACATATAAAAGCAAAAATATCCAGGAAATGAGATGTTCTCTCGTAAAACTTGTTGACTGAGTTGGAGTTGGAGTGACAATTGGTTTTTTGTTGTTTCATCCTTTTTCTATATATATGACCAACTTCGTTGGCTGGGTGCAGGTGTGTGGACGCCAGGAAGCACAGCCACAGACTCGCAACCAACTAGTCCGCAGCAGCAGCAGCAGTATCAGCAACAACAGCAGCCAGTGAGCAATAATGTAGCCAGTAGTAGTTGTAGTGATCTGACCCAACTTGGAAGAAGGGTCGGCCATTCCACCAGTTTGGACACCACCAAGTGCCCCTAGTCCTTCCAGCCAGAGGAAGTTTCGGCCTGTGAATTTTAATGTGCCTGGTTCTCCAAAGAGTTCGACGCCGCGAACTTTATCTTTGGTTAGCCGCTAGTTTAATACGTTACATAGATCCCAGGGAAGACCCAATTAGTAGATGTGGGGAAATTAGAAAAGTTGCTCTAAAATTTTGTTCCTAGGATCGTTCAAGCTCTTCGCCGCAGTTACCCCTGAAGCAGCTTCCCCAACAGCCCCAACAACTGCAACAGCCGAGTGCGTCACTCTCGGAACACAGCCTGAGTCATCAGCAGCAGTACCACCAGCCGCAGCAGCATCAGCCGCACCAGGCGCAGCAAGAGATTGTCAGTAGTCCAGAACAGAACGATTATTCAAGCAAATCGGATTCCATTTACCAGACGTCGTCGTCTGCGTCTGGAAGCGTAATTCAAACCCAGCACAGTAGTAGTCAGTCAACTGTAAGCTTGCCAAAATACCAGAGCCCTACTGTAACCCTACTTCAAAAAGCCAGAGGTAAAATGAAAGAAAAAAAATTATGCGGATTCAACAAAAATTATTTGACCTTTGACAGAAAAAGATATCGAAAATGTAAATGGAGAAAAAATTTACATATTTCGTATGAAAAATGACAATGAAAGGTTTTGGCCATGAAAGAATTTAAAATGCAAAAAATAATCAATACGAGCTTGAAATGCTTGTTGAGCAAAAGTATGAATTTCAAAAAAAGAGTGCAGCTGTACAGGATATAGAATATCTGATTGATTAGCATTCATTTTCCTTGTAAATATGTATTCATTCGCGTAAATTGAGAAGACCTCGACTCGAGGAAGGAGTGAGAGGAGTGTTCGTGACATGGAATATGGACTCTAGCGTTTCATGATGAAATTGCAAATGAATCCTGAATTCCAAAGAAAAAAAAATTCACATTCAGCATTGAAATATTTTTAGCTGCAAATAAAGCTTTTAAAGATCGATAAACATTGTGGAAAAAGAGGAATAGTGATTGACATTTCCCGAACGAATAAGCAGGAGCTGGCGCTGGCACTCGTACAAAAAAAATTTTCCCCGAATCATGAGGATGATGATGATGGGTTTCCCAATTTTATTCTAAAAGACTTTATTTTTTCTCATCAAAGCACATTTTTTTTGCAATGTAGATTTGCATGATGAATGATTTTGTTATGACGTGCTCTTGAGAACTTTCAAAAAGTTTCGCAAGTTGCAGGTGTGGTGTGGTGGGAATGGACCGGGTTGTTTGTGGTCCAAAGTGTGAAAGCCAAGGTTATATGGGGACTGTGTTGAGTCCCAGAATGGAAACTCAAAAAGATTTTGTACATTAAATATATCTCACGTATTTAAAAAAAAAAAATATATATATATATCTTTGCAGAAGGACAGCTGCCAAAAGGAGCTCATTATTTGGAGCAGCAAAACCAAGCAGTAACATCTGTCCGACGGTCGGAGGGTAATCAAGGAGGTGGAGCGGGCTCGGTGGTGAATGCATCAGGAATTGGGTCTAGTTCAAACTCAGCCGCTGGACTAACTCTCCATTTGGAACCGAATGCATCTGGTATGTGTGGAATGTGTAGAAGAAAAAAAAAAGAAAGCAGATTTATATTTTTTGCACATACTTTTTTGATTTAATAACGGAATTTATAATTTTACCATTCAGTTCGAGAGTTGAGCAGCGGCAGCCGACTCAAAGAGTTTGAGGGGATAGGTCCAACCACTCCGGAAGGTGTTCCGATTGCTACAAAACCGGTAATTGACAGACTTGACACTACCCAAGTTTATTTATTTGTGCAATGAGTTCAAACTACAGGTAGATCTGCTAATTTTTCGTTTGTTACAGGCAATCCGAAGTGAGCAGCAGCATCAATGGTACAAACGCATGTATGAGTCGCTTCACGTGGAAAGACCACAAAGAAGGGGTAAGTGAAACAATTTAAAATTTTCAAAAGAAGAGACGAGTTTACTGTGCCCCTTTCTTTAGTAAAAGTGTTGTTAAATGGCTGTACTCTTTCCAAAGGCCCAACTTTTGTTCGTATCCAAAAAGAAAATAATTCAACCCGTCTTTGTAAAGATTTTTTGTTGGTAAACGTTTACGTGTATTATTATTATTAATTTCTTTTTGTTTATGTACGGTTTATTATCAACCAACCACCCACCCACACCCATTTCCGAACCTTTGATAAAAATGTATGCACACACACATATCCACCCAAACCAAAATAAAACTGCTTCAATACTGGACAAACTACTTTGGATTCAGATTTTATGACAGTGAAGTACAAACGCAAAGGTGATTTGTGTTTCTGACTTCTGACCTTATTATTTTTTTAGTTTTTCTTTTTCCTTTTTGCACCTTGTTTTACAACATAACTGAATTTCACATTTAATGATTTTCGTGATGTGGAGTGGAGTTAACAGTAACCCGTTTATATCGTCTAACGACTAAATACCACCTACGTTGAAAAATGTACACTAATCCTGTTTGAGCTATTTTAAACAAGACAAATGATCACACCAATATTTTAAGGCTAATATCGAGTTTGATTGTCCAAATGATAGGACAACCTCGTCTACTTCATGGTGGACAAAGTGCGGGACACTATTCAGAACCTGAAGGTTACGAGTCAGATACTTACGCTTACAAGTATGCCACTTTAGACAGGAGAAAGCTGCGCGACAGGTACTCCGAGTCGACAGATTGCTTCTCGCCAAACCCCTCAACTCCCAACTCGATCCTGTCCCCGACGTCATCCTGTCCTCCGCCCGGGGTCCGCTTTACTCCTGGACGCATTGAAGACTACACACCGGGGAATTCGTGTGTTATTGCGAAAGAGATTAGGAGGCACAAGCCTACATTGCAATGGTAAGCTATGACAGGGTTTGAAGTCGTTTGAAAAGTTTACAAGTTTGCTGTCCATAATTGAAACTACAGATGCAAAACTTTATTGTAATTTTTGTGTAAAATCAACAGGGCTCTGGGCTCGAGAGATTTGGGCTACGAAAGTGATTCAAATCTGATAATCAGAAAGCGAGCGGAAGAGGACCAGGAGTTTAGAGGCATCAAGTCTCCTCCGCCACCCCCGCTAAGTCCCGCGGAGCAGCGGCAGATCTACGTTGAGATTCAAAAGGGGGGCGAAGTACCTCTCAAAGGGTTGAGAAAACCGGCCCCCGAAAGACCAAAAGGTAAGCAGCAACTCAAGTTGCTGACCATCATTATATTATATATTAACATTAATCCCGTCGTTTTGAACGCTTTTCGTATTATTATTGGTCGTCTCATTGACACTGGGTCGCATTCTCCAGTAAGCTTTTTCCCACACAGTAAAAAAAAATGCCCATTGTATTTTAATTAATAAACAAGTAGCTGGTATAAAAATGGTAAAAAACTAGGGGTTGCTTTGCTTCAAGCTTTTTTTACAGCTTTAATATTGTCGCTTGCTTATCCTACTAAAAAACTTTACTCACTTCACTACTCTCATTTTGGGATTCTGGATGGATATGGGTTGTAGCTAACTCTACTGACCTACTGACTTGAAATTTTAATATTTTACAAAAAAAAACATGGCTAACTACAAGTGTTCCGGATCACCACCGGTAATAAAACGCATTACATTCACACGACCTAACCTGGAAGAACGGATAATTAATCACAGCCACTATGAAACACTAATTTTTAATAAGTTAAGTAAAAACTGAATCATTTGACATTTGGATATTATGTACCGTTGTTTCATATCCGCATTTTGTTGTCACAAACCATATTATATTATAATTGTTAAATTATTTAAAACGAATTTTGAACCTAGAATTAGAGATGTCTCGAGAAAAAAAAATGCGAGCGGGTGTATAGTCAAGACGTCAGTCTGCATATATAAATTACTAATGTACCTACCTAAATGGATAGATACTGCAGCTAGCTCTGCCTTAGTAATTATTTACAAAAACGTAATAATTACAATGGTATATAATTTAAGTTCTGTTATAATTTAAATTGTAGTTAAGTCTCACCTCACGCATATTTTTTCCGCAGTGCACCCTCTTTCCAACCTCTTCTCACAGTTTCATGTCACTTTCCAGCAAAAGGCAGAAGGTCACCCAAGCCCTTTGCCACAATATAAAGCTGTACAGGCTTCTCTGAAGCTGCTGCCTTCAGTATTATATATTCCCTCCACTTCAAAAAAATAGTACCGTTGAGCCCACTTTCTCTCGTCATGCAGAGCAAGGCCGCAGTAGAAACTTTTTTCTCGTCTGGGTAATAAAAATATATATATATACTTCAATCTATCACGTCCTCCGTCTCCTGACGTTCTTGTAGTTTGGTGGAGGGGTTTCGTTTCCTTCTACGGTTCGGTTTTCTATTTTGAGCGAAATCATCATCAAAGAGCAAATTTTTTGAACTGTGGATTTCCCATAAAACCCTCTTTAGAGTCGTGGCTTAATCTCCTTCGCCTAAAAGTGCGGAGCATGCCAGCGTTTGAGGAGATGAAGAAGTCTCTCCCCTTTCGTAGGGGAAGGTCCGGATCTCCGACAGCAAATCAGCCGTATCGATCCGGCAGCCCGGTTTGCAAAAGTCCCCCGCCAAACTCGACAGTGGCGCTGTTGCAGGAGAGGATCCAGGAGAAAATCCGGCGGTCCAACTCGGACCTGAGTCCCCGTCCCAGTGCCTCCTTCCGGAATAGGTATGGGTTGTCGGGGTTGGACGCGTCTCGAATTGTGCACACGGTGCGCTCCTCCAGCACACTCCGCCGAGCCGGCTCCTCCTCAATCCCAATTAGGTCGAGGGACCCCAGCGTGGAGAAGCTGAGAGTGAGTTCCCCCGAGCTGGTCTCCCCCCGCGAAGTTAAGAAAGCAATGCAGAGCTCCCACCGCCTCTCGATTAAGCTGGAAGTGGTGAAATCATCGCCATCATCAGCGTCCTCCATGAAAAAGTACAAAGAGCAGTCGTCCAGTCCCGCTAATAACGAGGGGGTGAAGAAATCGGGTCTCAAGAGTAAATCTTTGAACGGGAAACCGGTCCGAGCCAATTCCGCCGCCCTTTCTAGTACAAAACCAAAATCTGTCAAAATCTCCGACAAAGTGACAGTGGAGAATAATAACAACAATTACCACCGATCCGTATCCAGTATTATTAGTCACAAGAGTGGAGCTGGAGCTAATGGAAGCGCCAACCTCGGCAACGGCACCGCCACCACCACCCCTGTCAAACCTCCCCGAAAGCTAAAGTCAAATAAGATGGTTGACTCCTCTGCCCTGGATCAGCAGTCCGTGGGAGTGGGTGGTGGTTTGTCAAGTGAAAAGGGGGGTGGTGGAGGGGGGAAAATAGTTCATAAAGTGAGTAAAGTGTCACCAGTCGCATCCCGCCACGCCAGTTGCTTGTCTCCTCACACATCACGACCCGGCTCTCCAGGAGGAGGAGGAGGAGGAGGAAGTGGCCTGTCAGGCCCAATATCAGTTTCCACCAGCGGCTTAGCCCATTCCGCAGGAAATGGAGGACTACTCCTTCTTCCAAAGTCAGGTTCAACTTGTGAGAAAATAATAATAGGCTCCGCTGGGAAAACTACTACGAGTACGACGACGACTGCAAATCCAGCTTCCTACCAAGCAGCATCGGATTCAGCTTCTGGAGGAAAGCAGCAATACTCGGGAGGAAGGAGAAATAAGGGAAACACGGAAAGCCCAGCAACAAGTACAATAACAACAACAACAAGCACCACTCCAACAAAATCGGGTAGTGGCTCTGCCAGAAAATTGATTCGCGAGGGGGAAAGAAAGCTAGGAAATGGAAATAATCGGATTAGCCTGTCATCTGGGAAGGATGAGCGAAAAAGTTCAGAGAAAGACAGGCACCAGCATCAGCAGCACCAGCAGACAATCACAAAGTCTTCCAAAGTAACAAACCCAACAACATCTGTACCAACAACAACATCAGCCAACTCGGGTGGGTTTGGTGTGAAACCCAAAGAAGCGGAGAGGAAAGTGAGAGAAAAGGTTGATTTGGGAACAGAGAAAGCCGCAGAGAAAAAGCTGCGGAGGGGAGACGGAGAACTAAAATCGAACTCGCATATTGATTTACACCAGCACCACCATCACGAAATGATCAAAGGGAGCTACAGTGGTGGTGGTGGCGGCGGTGGAGTAGATGATGCAGAAAGGAATCTTATATCATTTAAAGAACAGGAGGATGCAGCTCTCGGCTATTGGACCATTCCACCTAGAAGACGCCGAGAGGGATCGTCGCCCCGATCTTCAGGCATTTTCAGTTTCAGATCCCTCCCTGCCCTCACGCCCTACTTGACCGAGACGAAGCGAGTGTCCGAGTCTCTCTTTTTAAAACAATCCTCGTCGTCCACTCTCAACCAGCCTCCGGTGAGGGCGACGAGAACGTCAGCCCTCCGGGAAAAGCTAGCCCGTGAGCCACCACCTGGCTCTTCCTCTGGCACTAACATTTCACAGGGGAAACAACGGGGCCGAGATGGGACGACAACGGCGATGGGTCGCTCAGCGATTCGAGCAAAAATCATTCGCTCCGTGTCCTGCCTCACTCTAAAAGAGAAACTGATTCGGGACTACACCTACACCAACTACATTCTCGAGCTGCAACACGCCCGCAAAAGATCCCCGCGCTTCCTCCAACTCCACCGGCTCTACTCCAGCCTCGAGCGGCTGGGCCAGTTGGAGCGCTCCACGTCCCTCTACGACATCCCCGTGCTGAGCGCCGAGAAGCAGTTGGACTTTGAGGCGTGGTGGAAGGTCCGCAATCGGCTTCGCGTCGAGGAGGAAATGTCCTCCATCGTCAGCCAGCTCATGGCCGCGCAAAAGAACCGCGAGTTTTTCTTCCGGCCAAAGTCCCCCGACATGGTGCGCTGGAAGGGGGACTCTGCCCTGAGGTGCAAGCAGTGGAACATTGACGAGCTGAGGTATTTGCTGGCTGGGGAGCTCCTCAAGTCCAAGTTCCACACGTCCTCCTCCGACCTTCACAAAACGGCGTGGCGGGGCACGAGCGTCAAAGAGGTGGCGCTCAACATGGAAGTGGCGTCGTTGTCCAAAGCGGACTACTACTATTATCGGGACAAGGCCGCGGAGTACACGAGGATGCCAGCGCTCCGCCGCGCCTTCTCCATGAGCTCCACGTTGTCGGATGACCAAAAGGAGAAGATCAAGTCGAGGCTCGGCACTCTGATTGTCAAGAGGGACAAGGATGAGAAGGAGGAGCAGGACTTTCCAGAGAGGATTATTATTCCCCCGGTGAGAACGAGTCGGATGGGAGTTTCATCATCATCATCACAGAAAAAGCAGCAGAGTGGTGGCGACTCGGAGGAGATAGTTGGGCTGGATGGGAGTTTGACGGAAACGGCAAAGCGTCAACTGTCCAAAACACTCAGTCAGGAGATCCAAGAGAGAAAGATGAAAGAGAAGATGGAGAGCGGTGGTCTCCGAGTGGTGGAGGGCTCCTCCTCTGGGTTCCCAAAGTCATCAGGAGAGTCGGAATCCGACTCCTCTCTCAAAACCGTAATTCACATGCCCATTTCCACGAAAATGCTGTTGAGAAAGTGCCACGAGCAGGTGGTGACAGCGGCTGGCGGCGGCAAAGGGAAAGCCCCCGTGTACAGCGTGTACTGCAGCAAAGGTGTTCCCTCCAAAGTCAGCTTCTTTGAGACTTTCCACCACAAAGACTCAAACAACAACAAAGAGCCTTTGTTCATTGCCCCGTCGGAGGCGAAGATCGTCAAGACGAAAAGTTATTTGGAGAAAGGGGAGAAAGAAGTGGAGCGGGAGGGCAGGAGTACGAGAGAACCACCGATTTCGGTGAGGGCCAGCTCCCCTCCAAAGAGCCCTTCAAAAAGTGGGCCAATTCACAGCAAACCTCTTGATTTGCTCAGCCGGAGGTCACGCTCTGTCACACCGGAAAGAGGAGGAGGCGGAGGGTTCGACAACAAGTACATGTCGCACATCAACGTCATCTCCAAGCTGGCCTCCCTCCTCCTCAAAAAGGACAACTCCCTCAAGAGCCTCGTGAGGAGGGAGGTTCTGGAGCGGGACAAGCTGGAAAGGCTCCGGCTGGTCAATGCAGGGGAAGTGGACCGACTCAAAAGCTACTTTGAGGAGCACGGAGAGGAGGATGAATTCGACTCCAACTTTATCCCGGAGGTGAGTCTCCTCCGGTGTTTGTTCTGCTCCGACCCCAATCTGGCCCGGCTCACGGACAAGTTCAACCTTGGCTCGAGCAGCGTCCACAGACGCTGTGCGAGTGCAGACATTTTCAAAGAAAAGCTGGACTACTTTGAGGGCAAGGAGAGGGATCGGCTGAGACCAGACGGGAAGGAGAGTTCGCCGGTCCATTCTCGCTCTCCGGAACTCTACTTTAGCTCCCGATCCCGGAGACCAATCTACCAGCCGAGCTCCACGCCAAACATTTGTCAACCCACCTTGACAGCGCATTGCTTCCTTGAGTCGCCCACAAAGTCTATGGAATTCGACAACTCCTGCTACAGCTCAGACTTTTCTGGGAATTACTGGGATTACCATTCTTCCACCTCCCCGGCCCCGTCTTCAAATCCTCCCGCTGGCTACTCATCAACCTCACCCACCGCAGCAACCACGTCAAGAGTTGCTCCAGCTGCGGATCGTAATCCCAAATCATCAAACAGGGATCTGAGCTACTCCACCACCACCACCGCTGTTCCACCTCGCATACTAGAATCCCGCGTTCCAACCGCCCCACCACCACCTCCACTTAATACCAGCACGCCGAACAGAGCGTTGGTAGGGGGCTCGGCTGGACAGGGGCAGCAGCAGGTTCATCATCATCAGGAACTTGGGAAAAACTGGAATTTCGATCCGGCACTCCATCAGCCAAAATATCGCTACGTTCCCCAACCACCCATTCTTGAGCCGCGACAGTATTATGGAAGTGGTCATTTTTCAAGGATCCCTCCCAGTTTCCACCAACCAGGCTCATTGCCACCTCTCCTTCCTCCTCCACCACTACCTCCCCCTCCTCCGCAAGGAGGGTACCCAGGCGCGGGAGGGAGATTAGCCAAATCGGAAAGCTTCCACGCGTCCACTTCCGCCAGCAACCCGCAGTTCGCCTACCGGAGCGTACGCTATTGGAATCCGAATGGGAGGACGGCGGCGTCGGCGGCGGTAGGACAGCCAACTCGAGGTGATGATAACACAACGGATGATTGTATTACCTTGTATTACTACTATGGTGTAGTGTAGAGTAGAATAGAGGAGTAGCACGGTGAATTGCATTTTTTAGTCGTTGTTCAGAAATTTTCAGACGAGATTCAGATCTAAACACGTTATATTGTGCCCGGAAAAGAATAATTTTTTCACACGGCACCCAACACCTTCCACCATGGGAATGTATATAATGAATTTTCGGATGACACTCTTCTTCTAGGGGCAGTCCTTGGTTTGCAGACGACGGTATAAAATGTACACGACATAAACCACTACTTCTCTACTACTACTACTCTCTCTTTACATTGCAGTCCGTCCGTCTCCAGACGACGACGACGACGATGATGATGATGGTGGTGGTGCATGAAGCTGTGTGTATAGCTATCACCTTCCGTCGTTTCCTCTACAACTCTTCCTTCCTCTTCCTCTCTCTTAAATTTCGAACCTCTCTCTTGTATTTTGAACTTTTGGAACTGTAATCTTAAGAATTGTAAATAACTCACCATGTTATAAATATTATTATGTAGTTATTATGATAGGTCGAGAGAAAGATATTATGAGGATATGAGATGATGGCTGACTGTTCAGCTAGTATAAAACTTGCTCCCGAACACTTTTTGCAATTACAGCGGTCAACAGACCATGACAAATAATTTATAGATAAGATTAATGAGCTACATGTGTAGTAGTTGTTGTAGTGGGGGCTTTTCAGGGTGTGGATGACACCCAAGTAATGCCTCTTGCCAAGAAAAAAAGATTCAGTTCTTTTCCCCCGTCTGGTCCTCCGACCGACCCGATTTAATGAGGAGTGTAAATATCTACGACACAGCAGCGGGTCTTCTTCGGCATTCGCTTCGCATTCGAAAGGCTGCCACAATTTTGCTATGAAACTCTCGTCTGCTTCTGTAATGAAGATTTAGAGTAGGACGACGGGTTTAAATCGCGGAATAAAATATGTGAGGCAGAGAAGTTATATACTTTTCTCTATCGCGATTTGGGTAATATTGTGGCATATATGAAGCCAGACTGTGTCTTGAGGAGAATAAGTAATTGTGAAACCTCGTCGCGTTCCAAACCTCAACAACTTTTCGCTTGTGAGAGTTTTTTGGTTCCATATCCTTCTTCGCCTTTCTGCTTGTTGAGTTATGAAGAAACTGTTGAGTATAAAATTATCAGTTTAGGGGGTTAGAAAAAATGTGCATTTCATATCTAATGTGTATTATAAAATATCGGGCGCTTTTGTATTTAGGGATCGACATTGTAAATACACACGACTTGTAACACTTTATTATTTGTATTACGAAAAATCATTTAAAATTCGGACTTTGGCTGTTTGGGTGTGGATATGATATCGGTAAAACTGTAATCTGGATGGATGCTTGAACTTTTATCGGTTCTTCTTCTTCTTGAAGCCGCTGACGCTCTGGTTTGGATGGATATATAGCGAGAAAATACTACTACTGTTACATGTGCACATGATAAAAATTCTTTAAGAAAAATGTCTTTATGGATGATTTCCCATTTCCATCTGCTTTCTTCCTACAGATATACTTACTTACTTGTTAAGAAGCTGTGTACAAAGTTATTAAACTTGAGATCCGGAATCCGTTCGCGTTCTCCTGCTTTTTTTGGTTTTTATTATATTGGTGGTGTCGGTGTGTGAATTTGGTATGTGGTTTATCGGAATGTTCTCTCGGTTTTTTTGGCTATCCTCATCCTGTTCTACGGAATGGGACAACTGTCGTCCGTGATTACGCTAAAGATTTTTTTCTTCACCTTTTTCTTCCCCCTGACTAACTTGAACGATTTTTTTTTTCAATCTCATCATTCCCCTCCTTGCTGTATATATAAAAACTAGCTGAATAACTTAAGTCTTCTTGTGTCTTATATGGTTTTTCCTGTGA
The DNA here is from genome assembly GCA_036850665.1 of Dicranocentrus wangi. Classification (NCBI taxonomy): domain Eukaryota; kingdom Metazoa; phylum Arthropoda; class Collembola; order Entomobryomorpha; family Entomobryidae; genus Dicranocentrus; species Dicranocentrus wangi. The sequence goes on from JAANSN010002902.1 coordinate 19,807, forward strand.
AACAAACTAACATTCGAAGATTTCAACAGAATAAGTATAAAAATAATAATAATAAAGTGACTAGTTGGGTTTATCGAAGATTTCAACAGAATAAGTATAATAATAATAATAATAAAGTGACTAGTTGGGTTTTGGGCTTTTTCGCGGGTTGACATGATTGAACAACAACATCACAATAAAACAAAGTAAAAAAGCATGGGCTATTGCTAATTAACAACTTCATACGAACCTCTGTGACAAGCTGACAAGCAATAAAACAAAAAAAATACAAACAACCGCCGCTGCTACTAACAAAAAAGGCTCTGCCCTCTGCTCTGCCGTGTGTGAAAATACTGGGACAAGAGCTATCAAAAAAAGCAAACTTTTTCTCCTTTTTTATTGTTCTCTCTCCTCTGGACACAAAAAAAAATTTGCTCCCAACTTACATGGCATTATTCCCCAATGAGCAATTTGAGCTGTTGTTGGAAAACTTTGAAGAGTGCGAGCTTTTTCAAAAACATGAATTAACGGTGGAAATTGAAGAGAATTGGTTTATCTCATTCATCCATTCAGAATATCACCAGGGACCGGGGCTCGCCGCTCAAAATGTGGGACTTCCTCTCCAGCGCTCAGCATCTCTCAACTATGCCACCTCGCACCAGCACCAGCACCACCACCACCAGCAGCATCAACAACAACAGCGTGCCAACGTTTCACAAAGGATAGTAGCGTCGTCGGGTGGTGGTGGTGGTGGTGGGGATTTTAGCCCAAGTACAGATATTGACACTCAAATTCGGCTAATTGAGAGTCAGTTTGAGAGTCATGTAGACTCTGCCCAGAACAATTCCTCCGCTGCTGTTAGTGACGCTGACGCTGTTGCAAATAGTTCTGCTGCTGATGCTCGTAGGTTTCTGCCACTAGAAAGTGCTTCACCATGTAAGTCAGCGGAATGCAATGATGGATGATTATCTATATATTTTTTGGTTTTATTTCTTTTCCCCATGTTTATATATCCAAATTGAAATTGGCGTATTTTCTCAGAGTTTATAGTTTTCGGTATTGTAGTTTGCGTAGTAGTTATATCAGTGCAGTTGAGCCGACGCATGAAGATATTTAGTTGAGTTTTTTTTGTTTTACACCCTCATAGCCAGCACAGCACAGCCGCAGCATGTGTTTTTTCAGTAGTAATTTTGCAACCAGAGCTCCATTTCGTTGTTATACAATGTTGTTAATGCAGTTTTGTTTTATGCAGTTTAGCAATTCCTTGGAAAAAATTCAAGTATAATTGTGACTGCGTGCTGTAGCACTATATTATACTATTCATTCTGGTAATATTTTTATGGCGCAAGATGCAAGGTCAGGCAGGAGGCACACAACATGCACAGCACAACACAGTAGTGCGTCAGACACTCACGAGCATTTAACCAGGAGGTCCAAAAAGGGCATTTAACCTACGATACGAAATTACTCTGCCGATG
>JAANSN010002903.1:0-21250 GCA_036850665.1 Dicranocentrus wangi
TAGTTGTAACAATTTGGACTCACAATTGGGGTGGAGTAGCTTTGAATGTGGTTTTTAAAGTTGCTTTCATCTGGACTGCGCAGTGGTATGAAACCGAGATTATTAAAGTAATGAGAAATTCCAAGTCTTCCAGTGCCCCAGCTCCATCAAGTAATTTAGATCATTACGATTTGGCTAAAGAAGTCTCCAATTGTGACGCTAAAGAAGCGAGTTTTACAACACCTACTTGCTGTGTATGTACATTTATTTAATCGTATGTACTGTATTTAATTAAATAGTAAAAAATATTTTGATATTATATTTGTAAATTATTCTCATTATTCCAGGCGTGATACGATATACAACGGATAGCAAAAGGTAGTGTATGACTTTTAATTAGTGTGTGGATTGAATCATGAATGTTGGTTTAAAAAATGTATTAGATCCTTTAAGGTCTTTTGTTTAGAATTATATGAGGTTACGCTTGTTGGATTTTCAAGTAGAAATTGCGATGCGCCTAATTGTAAGATGTAAATAGTGCTTGTTTAGTAGAAATTGTCAGACTCTAACGAATGCAATGCAGAGTCAATGGTGAAAGTTATGGACAATTTCAACCGTTGAATACTACTGCTTCAAAATTTATTTATTTGCGAATATACTCGTTCGGTCTTAGTATGTCAGATGACGACGCAATGAGATTGGTTCAAAGTGGTTTCCAAGTCTTTAGAGCCCCTTATGTTAAATTATTGTTGCTGAAATTGGTATTTAAAATGTAATGGTATTACAGGATATGAGTTGTTGAAAGTGCGAAATAACTTGTCAACCCATGTTGTGCTTTTGAATATACATAATTGTAATTCATTTTTAACAGCAGTAATTTGCAATTAGTATAAAAGACGCTTACAATTAGTATTAACTCTGTTTCCAAATTGTTAAATGCGCATTTGTAATGTTATTTAGAAAATATTTACTGTTTCAGACTATCACTTTAGTATATAGTTAGTACCGTGTGTTATAGTGACATGGGAAATTAAGTAGCAATCATATACACAACAAGAGTATTATTATTATTAATTCTTTATTGCAGATATCAAGATCCATAGAGTTGGGAGAAATAAATAAAATAAAAATCAGTCAGGGTCAAGGAAATAACATTAGTCAGATTATTGCTTATACATTACATGTGTTATTAAAAATTGTATTACAAAGAATGACGTATCCATTAAAGCTTCTTGTTCAAGCTAACTCCTAAATGAAGGCACTTGGTCATCAACATTAACACGTCATTTTATATTATTCAATTGGAAATTACAAACATGGGCTGTATCCACATGCTCAGCTCACGCTCACCCCCTTCTACCGTCTACTGACTCTCTAAAATCTTGCGTATCATATCATGGCATATCAATACGTCATCATGCGTCATCCTGAAAACAAACTCACACCATCTCGTACAAGCTATAAGATTTGATTATTATTTTTTTAAAACTTTAATTCTAATAAAATGTAAACATTATCCTTGTTTCGGTGGAGGACCCATGATGTAGTCACGTTTACTATTTACTAGCCAAAACTCGTGAATTCAGTGTATCAACATTTCCTGTTAAACATCCGCTTCGGTGGTTCAACTACGCCATGCCATGCCAAAGCCGCAGACTGGCAGGAGAATTTCTAACTTGAATTCACTTGAATTCCCAACATTAATTACATAACTGTTCTTCTTGAACTATTATATCGCAATCGATACGTCACCCACCAGTTTCAGAACTTTGTAGTAGACATGGTATTTGATAGGCTTCACACAAAATACCAAAACATACTATGATTCAAGGAAACAGTTTGTCCTTACTACTTCTTCTACCTAGTAACTTTAGGTTACATTGATTCCACCACAAACCTTTAAAGAAAACACCGACGATAACGTCACCAATGACAGAACATCTAACTCTGACATAACTCATTTACCAAGAATTTGGTTAGTGAAGGTTGTATTTTGTCGAGGAATGATGTATTAAAATTTAAGATGACATACAGAGCACGCGTTCTGCTGGGGGTGATTCCTGGATTTTGAGCATTGTATGCAATTTCGCCAAACGCGAAACCGCAATGACAATTGATTTGTCAATAAATGAAATGCATAAAAATCAATTTTTTAGCTCAATCAGCCACCACTCTCAATCTCCATATTACTCTACAAGTATCGATCTCACCAACTCGTTATTACAGAAACCGTCAACAAAAATTAAAACTTGAGTAACCTTTGTTTTCAAAATGTCGAAAAAAACACTCTCCACATTTTGCAGATTTGCTAGGATTCTCAGCTATATTGAAATGGTAGGTTCATTTTTAAAATCCGGATTTGCATTCACTCTTGCAATGATTCCGATTTTCCAAATTTTCAAAACATATTTTTATTCCTTTATTTGGCAGACTGCAAGAGCAATTCATTTCGTGGCCATCTTGACTTCCTTCGTTGTCTCGAAAACGGAAGGACAAGACATCATAGTTTTTGATTACTTATCCGACGTGTTAGATCCCAACTGGAAGGTGTGGTACGTCTTCATGCTCCTCCTGATCCTCATTACTTTCCAGCTACTGGCAGCTACTGGAGTGATGATTGCAACACATGTCGTAAGTGAAAATAAACATGACCTTATCCTAAATTTCTTAAATCTTCCTGAACCTGCAAAGGCGGAGTTGTTCATTCTCATTCATTATTATTCTTTTTCGCAAATTCAGACCGACTCCCCAACTCAAGCTCAGCCCTTGGTGATATCATGGATGATTGTTACAACTACCACTCTGTGCTTCACTCTAAACACGTGGATTCAAGGGGGTCACTGGATATTCCTTGGGGTGCTAGTTCCCATCCACGTCTTATATTACGGGGTCATGGGAAAATTTCTTCACGAGCTGCGGAACCCTGTAGTGGAAAAACCAGTGCCAAGTGTGTTTTTTCTACGTGTACGTGATGTGTAACCTCGAATTTCTGGAATGAGTCAAGAACCTTGACTCAGAATCTAAACTGTACTACCTATACTTTTGCTACTTGGAACTTCCAAAAAAGACTGATAATACGTAGCTGCTGTTGATTATTGACGAAGTTACGCAAGAAACACGTCGTATTTTATATATATAATGAAAATGAAAACTTATAATATCTCCTATAAACTGCACGTCATAAAAATTAAATCACATATCTTTATACTTTTTATTTTGTTATTCATATTGTTTGTTCTGCTATTCAGCTTTCACAATCCTTCTTTACTCCCAAAATTATTTTGTAGAACAATCCCAAGAACCGCATTGGCCCCTTGGGTAACAACAAACAAAGTTATATTTAAAAAAAAACAGCATGACTACTCTACAATAAAAACGTCCTTAAGTTCTACCTGTCCTTCTTTCCCACCCTCTTGTATAAGCCCCTCCGACCTGGCCCACAACTCATTCCTGACTTCCTCCTTGTCTGCTTGAGAATTGTACTTTGATAGTCTCCCATTCGCAAAGTATTTTCCTCCTGGATTTTCCGTATCGGGATTCAACATGGGATGTAACACTGCAACAGCACCATCCTCGAATGTCTACAGAAACAAAGTAGTAGGTTTTATGGAAAATGCCTCATAGGTTATATGCACACATAAAAAGAATGACATCATTACAGGATACATGCATCCAAGCAGGCGAGCAGACAACTTGACAATCCCAACTCCTGAATCTTCCCACAATTGCGAGGGAATGGCTCCAGGATGACAGGCATACGCGTGAATACTAGTTATCCTGCTTTTCGAACATTTTCTCCAAGGATTTGGCATGCATGACAAGGCACAACTTGGAGTTTGCGTAGCTCTTAATGTTTATGAAAACTTTGCTGAAAATGGATAAATGAGTCATTAACAGTCGTGACGTTGCCTAGCTAAGTTACCTTCAACGCACATGCTTTATTTTACCTGACTTCCAAATCATCAAAATGAATATTTCCCAAACGGTGTAGACTTGACGAGGTGTGAACTACGTAGCCTGGTTGGCCCCCTTTTGCCGTGTCTTCCATCCGGGGAAGGAGCAACTTTGTGAGTAAAAAGTGACCAAGATAGTTTGTCTGAAAGGCGCTTTCAAACCCATCCTCAGTGATTACATATTGGGTCAGAGTCGTTCCAGCTGTTTAGCAAATGCAGTGTTCAGTTTAAAATGTTGATAATTCAAAATTTCAGTAAAGTGGCTGTTATTATCATTTATTACCGTTGTTTAGCAAAACATGGATTTTAGCTCCTTCTGGCGAGGATAACACTTTATCAGCGAAAAGACGTACTGACGAAAGCGAGCTCAAGTCTAATGGGAGGAGCTTTACTTTTCCAGAAGTTATCCCAGAAGTGCGAATATCATTGATGGCGTTTTCTCCAGCAGCCGTGTTCCGTGCTCCTGTGTGTAACATACAACATATTCAAGGATTTGGAAGTATGGATCTGACATAATAAATAATCTCTTGTAAACAGATGTAACCTTACCAAGAATAATTGTGTAATCAAGTTGTAGCAACTTTTTCACGATTTCCAACCCAATCCCCCGAGTTCCTCCAGTCAACACGACAGTTTGGTCAGTTCGTTGGCCAATTTCTGGGAAAAGTGACAAAACATCATCCACTAGTGTTAATGAACATGAATGATATTGTGGAGTCAGAGGATGTCTATACATGTATTATTTCTAAATTATACTTTCCAGGTCCAACTTTTTCCTTCCATGAATAAGAAAGGAAATCACGTCCAACGTGCTGATGTATAGACTTGCCAGCATTACTCGAACAGATTGAAGGAATCTTTGCAAAAGAGAACCTGGCGGTTTATGACATCCTTTTGATAATGCGGACATGGTGCATTTCTTCAATTGTGGTGAAGTGCAAACTACATTGGTCAACGTCAATGACGCCAATGCGTGCACCCCGGGCTGCATTTTGTTGCAAACTGTGGCACAAGAATTCCATGTTATTCAGGATATTATCAAATCAGTAAAGCTCGTGAAATATATAAACCAACTTGACCTTCAGTTCAAGTAGCAAAGAAATTTTCAAACCTCTAGAAAATCCTACTAAAAGCAATGCAGGACAGTACAGCACATATTGCCATAAAGTCAAACACGAAACCGCGTTGACTGATTGAGTCTGGTGCTGTTGCTGAGATAAATAGCATTAAAAATGCATAATTTCGTGTATTGATTTTACAAAAGTTCCTTCGTAATAGGCTTTGCGATTCCCACAAATCCAATTTTCTACAGGTCCTAATAAGTTGTCATTTAGAAATCATTCAAGGTCTACACCACATTTGAGTTTAATAATATTGAAATACCTATACGAAATATAAAGGAATACAGTCAATTTCGCGATCAATATTTCATGGCATTATGCAAAGCTTATATAAAAAGTTGTATGCAAAATATGCCAGCATATATAGCACTTGCTTAGAAAGACTGATTGCGAGTTGTATGAATTATGGAGCGTTGTCGTTCTTAACTTTGTTCTGTTTTCCGCATCTAGACATTTTAAGACAAGCATCATCGTGTCAAATCGTGTGTTTGGATATTGTTAAAAATGTAAATTAAAACTAAAAATTTTCCGTGTTTTACTAAATCTTCCAGCGTAATTTCAGACTTAAATCATTTGTATTGTTTCTTGTTTCGTACATAATTTGTTACACTGCACCCCTTCTTTTACTCGTCGTGATTGAGGGCTCTTCTGGAGTACACAAACATGGTATGGTGATGGTGACTGTTAGGGGATATAGGATATTATGCATCATGTGTGGAGTGGATTGTGGACAATGTGTAGCTCGGAAATTACTTTGACCATGTAATGAATGAGTTTGATGNCATCATGTGTGGAGTGGATTGTGGACAATGTGTAGCTCGGAAATTACTTTGACCATGTAATGAATGAGTTTGATGTGCCTTTTATATTTCGCTAGTCCGCGTACGCTTATACTTATCAGGTTTATCGCATTTGAATTTGTTGACCTTAAAGTTGAAACCTAAAAAATATAGCAACTAGTAACTACTAAATGTGTGTGTATGGAGTTAAACGCATCGTAACATAAAACCCATCACCAAATACTCGATTACGATACGGGCGGAGTACATCAAAATATATTCTTGTGTATTTTTTCCGGGTAGAAATCATAATATCAACAATCGTAGATCGTAGACTAACACGCCATGCATATGGCACAATGACAGTGCAGTGGCTATATATGGAGTATTCATAGTATAGGACGAGTAACAAAATTTTGTCATCTCATGGTTTCTTATCGACGAGTAAAATTTAAAAAATAACTCATATATAATGCCTGTCTATGCATAACTAACTAAATTGCTGGAACTGGAAAGTTTATTGATGATTGAAGTATGTATGTAAATTGTAACTTATGTACGTATGTAAATCAAGCAACGGATCTGGATAGCGTCATCGTCTCATACGTATACATATATTTATATCCCTCTCCATCTCCCTATTTTATTTTAATTACATCCTTTGTTTCTTCCTTCCCATTCTGTCAGTGCTGAGATGGAATCAGTGATATAATGTTCCGAACCGGCAGCAAATTTAACACATATTATGAACACACATATATGCAGAGAGTGAATACCGGCTTTCCTGCAGCACTCCACTCCGAGTCCGACTCCCCTCCCCACCACTCCCCCCCACAACAAATATACAACAAAAAAGCATAATATGCAAGGCTGCAATCTGCAATATATCAGTTGTTCGTTTCGTGTCTCGTATCTCCTCGTGCACTGCATGTGTGCGTGTGTATCCAAAACAAAAAGCTGCTGTTTTGTTTTCTCGGACACGAGATTGAAGACAGTTTCCGGAATCCAAAGAGTAATAATAATAATAATAATTAATTTGGTATTGATAGATACCCCTTTTTGGACAGTCAACAACAGTTTGATTGAACTATGCCGAAAAAGAAAACTGGGCAGAGGAAGAAGGCCGAGAAGCAAAAGCAACGACAAAAGGATATTCGAACTGCTCGAGAGACTAGGAGCATTGTGGATCTCCCTTGTAACGCCCTCATGGAATGTGACAAGTGCAAAAAGAGCCAGAAAAACAGAGCCTTTTGCTATTTCTGTCAGTCCCTCCAGCGCCTTCCCCAATGCGCCCATTGTGGAAAGGTTTGTTGGTGATGTGACATTCCGTTTGACATTTTATTTAGCGGAAATGTATGGAATTTGTTTCCAATTAATTTTAGGTCAAGTGCATGATGAAAGCTGGAGACTGTGTGATACGACATCCTGGAGTTTACACTACTGGATTGGGCATGGTTGTAAGTTGGATTGGATCAGCTATTTCAAAAGTATACTTTTCCAATCCAAAAGTTCAATGTTCCAACAACAGATTTTTTGTCGTAGGGAGCCATCTGCGACTTTTGTGAAGCTTGGGTTTGTCACGGAAAGAAATGTTTACAATCTCATGCCTGCACGTGCCCCTTGACCGATGCGGAATGTGTGGAGTGCAAACGGGGCGTGTGGGATCATGGAGGTCGCGTCTTTCGGTGTTCCTTCTGCTCCAATTTCCTCTGTGAGGATGACCAATTTGAGCACCAGGCATCGTGTCAAGTTCTGGAAGCGGAGAGCTACAAATGTCAGTCGTGTAATCGACTTGGGCAGTTTTCGTGTTTGAGGTGTAAAGTCTGCTACTGTGATGATCATGTGCGTCGGAAGGGATTCAAATATGAGAAAAACAAGCCCATCCCGTGTCCCAAGTGTAACTTTGACACAAGTCAAACCAAAGATCTCAGCATGTCCAGTAAGATTGGGATATTATTGTGCTTAATTAAATTTTGGAAAGAAATGTTGTTGACTTGTGTTGATCTTATTCAATTGTGTGTTCACTGTTACAGCACGATCTCATAAATTTGGAAGGCAAGGCGTTGGCGAAGACGACGATGGGGGTGGGTTTAGTTACGGTGGTGCATCAGGATTTAGCTATGGTGGAGGCGGAGGCTCAAGTAACAATTGTGGAGATGATGATGATGATGACTACAACGAAGCTGATGATCCTGATTACAATGATGAAGGTTATGAATATTTCAGCACGGATTTATTTGGTATTTCCGATTATTACCTTCAATTTAAATTCATCAATGCTTTCCAACGTTTAGATGCAGAATCAGATGACAGTCAGGAAGAGGATGTAGAAGATGGTGATTCTGGAGTTGCTCAGGAAGATGCTAAACCTGATAAAATATAACGTTTCATATGAAATGATTATAACAGATACCGTTCACGGAAATGAGCCTTAAAGGCTAATTTATAGGTAATATATTGCTTTAATCAATTATGCTAGGTTTATAGTTTACTCAGGAAAATCATAATTGGATGTACACCATGTCAGAGATTGTAAGCAACTGTTTACAAAGTCTTTACTGTCTTTAGTTTGTCTTTGACAATTTCTTATTATTGTCACTGTCACATATGTATTCTTAGTAATCAGATTACTGAATCACCGCAATTGTCCTAGTTTAACATTATATGTAACACTAACTCTAAACGATTAAAGTTCATGGAGTCAGTCGTGCAAACAAAGCTTCCACGTACAATAAAATTTTAAAATAGTATTTATATCTAACCAAATTAACACGGTGAATGCGGCATGGATCTAAAAATCCTATGGATTATTATGTGGGTGGTGCTTCATATACAATAATTTTAAAGTTACAAACATTACTTCAACTTATTCCTTATTCCTTCGACACAATCTGATAATACGAATTTCATTTGGTAAAATTATTTTTTTGCAAATTAAGTTACATATTTTCAGTGAGCTTCAAGGATTTAGCCCACACTCCGTTCTCAATTTCCTCATTGCCCGCTTGAGAATTGGGCTTAGCTGGCCTTCCCTTGGATAAATATTTCCCACCTGCCTTATCCCAATTAGGGGCCTTCAGAATAGGGTGCAAAACCGCATAAGCGCTATCCTCCGTTGTCTGAAACCAAAAGCGAGGAAGATTATTATAGAGCAACTAAGGATTTATATACCACAACATTTTGTGCTTACACGAGATATGTAAGTAAGTAGGCCTTTGAAAGTTTGAAGTGAACCCCCAGTATCAGTCCACATGTCAGTTGGAATTGCTCCCGGATTGGAGGCATAAGCATGGATATTGAGACCCTCAGACTTGAACATTTTCTCAAGAGTTTGAACGTGTAAAATCTGACACAACTTGGAATCGAAATAGGCTTTGTGGGGGCAAAATATTTGGCTGAAAAATAGAGTGAGAAGTATTTAAATTAAATTCATTTTAATTTTAAGTCACACATACGCTAAAGTTCATGCAATTTACCAAGTTTCCCATTCATTCAAATCAATGTGTCCTCCGCCGTGCAGAAATGAGCTGGTATTCACAATGAAACAAGGTTCACTATCCTTTCCTGCTTCTAAGGCCGTGTGCTTTATGCGTGGGAGTAGTTTCCGTGTAAGCAGGAAATGACTGAGGTAGTTTACCTGGAAATGGGCTTCGTAGCAATCCTCCGTAACTTCATAGACAGGTTGCGAGATTCCGGCTGCAGCAAGAATAGTAATGGAATACTTACTAATTGCATAAACGCATTATAACAATTTATTTATTAATTGAAATAGAAACGAATTTAATAGTGCGTACCATTGTTTATTAATAAATGTATCTTTTGACCCTCCTCGCTAGAGATTACCTCTTCCGCAAATTTTTTCACGGAGGAAAGCGATTTCAAATCCAATTGGAAAAACTTGACTTTTCCAGTGGTGATCCCACCACTTCTGATTTTCTTCAGGATTTCCTCACTCCCTGGAATATTCCGTACACCTAAAATAATTTCATATGACAAAATCTGACCGTAAACATCGTAAATGATTTTTTACACACGTCCATATGTACATGACCATAATGGCTTTATTTGGAAAATGTACCTAGAATTACAGTGTAATCTAGTTGAAGCAACATCTTCAAAACTCCTAAGCCAATTCCTCTAGTTCCTCCGGTCAGCACGGCGATCCGATTGGTGCGCTTTTCTATTTCTGTACAAGAATCACAAAATGCTAACACTTTCTTCAAATCTACGTACATCCTTCGTTCTTCGACATACCTTCAATACGGACGTAAGGCCAACCAATACAGGATATAATATATTCCCGGGATCCCAGCAACAATCCCAACCACATGTGCCACCAATGACGGGCACATCTTTGCAATAGTGTTCCCGGAGGATCACAAATCCCTTTTTGTACTGCCATGTTCATGCCCCCTCAAATCATAACAGCACTGCCCGTTACCACTTTCAAGTTAGAACTGAATTCAGCGTGTCAATATTTGTGGAAAATGAATTCAGCGTGTCAATATTTGTTAAAAGTGAATTCAACGATAAAAAAACAAGCTCTCGGTGCCAATTGCCAACCAACATGAACAGAAACATATGAGGTGCAGTTCATGTGATAGGCATTCTCTTTTTACTTGAAGCCAGCTCAAGATAAACTTGAGGGGACATATAGTCCAATTACTGTGAATAATTAAATAAATCCTTGCCAAGTTGTGCTGGTTCATTAAAGCAGAGCAGACTCATGACGGATAAAAGATACATGACATTTGCCTTCAAAAGCAAGTTTTAAGTCATATCAGACAGTTTCCCATCATTCAAAGCATCACGTATGTACTAAAACTCCATTTAGGTTATCATATACATACTAACATAGTATACAACAAACAAGTTTTTTGCAATGTTGTTTTAGCGATACGATTTTGGTGTGGTAGTACTGTGGTCTACTTAAATAATTATCACATAGGTATTCACATTTTGCATAGGTATGTACGTAGGTAGGTGCTTCGCCTGTTGAATTAAGCAAAAGCTAGTTTCATTTACTTACTTCGTGAGTAAAGTCGGGATCAATTGCTTACTTAGGAAATGTTATGTAAAATTTAATTATATACTATCAATTATATTACTGGAGTGCAGTGGAATTTCCCTTTCATCCGGCCTTATTTTTTGTGCTGTGCGCGTTAACTGCAGCTTTTATATAGATTTGCAGTGTCGTAGTAAATTGGAATAAGTACATGCCCATTCCCACGTGAATTCTCAGAATTCATTGAGTTAAATATATGTTTATTTGGAGGCTCGCGTCACTAACTACATCACCCGATACTATATTTCTAGTTTGTCTTGTAGGTAATTTGAGATTAATCCTACCAAAAAGCCTTGATTTACGGCAACATAGCAATGAGGGGACTCGAGGTAATTTCCTGATTCTGCTTTACTTCAAGTCACATTTTTTGTTTGTAAATAGCATAATTTTATTTCGTTACACTCAACTATATACTTGAACTAATCAGGTAGGATTATATCGAGATACTCATTTGTAAGATGATGATGATGAAACAGTGTTTTGTTGATACGAGTTTTCCCATGTCTGTGTCCCGGATATAACCTGTTTTCAAATCTTCTGTTTCGCCAAGGAATAATGTCGCAATGACTTGAATGGTCACCAAAATTGTGTATGGTGCAAATTATGTTTTATTGTGATCATTTCAAACAATTTACAAGTATGAAATCAACGAAGTATTAAACTGCTATCAAACTGAACCTCTAACTATCAAAGCGTTCATTTTCCTACTTTCCCGTTAAAGCAACTGACACTTCCCACAATCTCTTTGCAATCTTGTCGTTATCTGCTTGCGCGTTGTATTTTGCTGCCCTTCCCCTCGAAAAGTACTTGCCTCCCTTGGTCCCCCAGTCTGTTGAAGTCAGCATGGGATACAATAGGGAATTTGCTGCATCGTGAGTAGTCTAATTTTAAAGAGAGCTAAAGGTACTAAAAGTGATTTTAAATTATATGACGAGAAGAACATTACGATGTATTGTCCTACATGACAGATATGCGATAAAATTCCTCGGAACCATTTGAGACAACCTCCAGAATCTGTCCAGAGTGGTGATGGAACTGCTCCTGGATTATTAGTGTAAACATTAATGTTGAGCCCTTCCTCGCGTAACATTTTTTGAAGACTTTTTCCATTTATTGTAACACACAACTTGGAATTGATGTAGGTTTTGTACATATTGTACACTTTGCTAAAAATGTTTTAGAAAGATATACCATTTAATCCATCTGTGTCTAACATTTGCTAATTAGTAAATAAAGTAGATTTTTATTACTTGCCTAACTTCCAATTCATCAAAGTCTAAATCTCCAGCAGTATGGGTGTATGAAGAAGTATGCATAATATAGCATGGAGTCTCTCTTCCACATTCTGCTTCCGTTTTCTTGATTCTGTCCAGGAGCAAATTGGTAAGCAAAAAATGGCCGAGATAATTCACTTGGAAGGTGGTTTCATACCCATCCTCCGTAACTTCGTAATGGGGGCCAGTTATTCCAGCTGAAAGCATAAAATCAACTCAAATCAAACATTCAATTTAAGTTTGAACTATTTTCCATTACCATTATTGATCAAAACGTGAATTTGTTTCCCCTCCTCAGAGGAGAGTACCGACGCTGCAAAGTTTCTCACGGAAGTCAGCGACTTCAAGTCCAACTGGAACAGTTTCACACGTCCAGAAAGTATCCCTTGAGATCTTGTCTGGTCTACAGCCTTTTGAGCAAACTCCACACGTGGATCGCCTATTGGTTTTGGTTGGTCAATTTTTCAAGATACTACAAGATTGTTTTTAAGATTTAAATAAATGTTTGAGGTCACCGACCCAGTATAACTGTGTAGTCCAGTTGAAGTAGTTTCTTCACAATTTCCAACCCAATGCCTCTGGAGCCTCCAGTCATCACAACAGTTTGCCCTGTGCGTTTCGCTAGTGCTATAAAGCAATACGCATTTTAATTTTCCATAAAATATGACATCATTCTAAAGGTTAGGATGCCCATTTGATTTCCGCATTTGGGCAACAACATTGAAGAAAATTCTCCGACAATTCCGCTACTTTGGTACACAGTTTTGCTACCTTCAGCGGAAAAGTCCCAAGTTTTGGAGGAGAAATTGGATTTTTCTCTCAATAAGTGAACTTACGCCCTATTTTCCCCCGGGGAAATGATATGGCGGAAACGGAAATCATATTATGCAGGTAGAATTATGGCACTGTGATGAAGTTCACTTCACTTCAGTCAACTAGAAAATGCTGCGTACCAAGATGGAGGAATAGTAGGAGACATTTCTCTAGGAATTTTTCGTCCATGATGAGTTGCAATGTTGCAAATAGCCATAATATCCAGGGATAAATAAGGTTTACGCTGAAAATGGAGCTGCGTATGAAGCTTAATAAAGTGCGACCTTTTGACTAAACAAAAATACCTTCAAGATCAAGACGAACCCTAGGGACAATATTTTGCACAATTATTTCCCGAACGGTTATGTATGTTCCAATAAGCCAGTATTGTAATTGCAGGAGCCCCCTTTGCAATAGATTCCCTGGAGGTCGTTTCCTGGTTGACGACATGATGACTCGATGACATTCAAAATGTTAAATCAGAAGTGGTTTGAAAACTTGAGTTAATATATATATGCACGTTAATGAAACACTGGAAATGAACTGAATAAACGAGGAAAGCAAAAGGTCAATTCAGATTCTCGAATCCATAACCTTATTATTCATCTTGTCACTGTATGCGCATCAACAACTTAAATTCGACTTGGTATATGAACGAGTTAAACTCAATATCAGCTTGGGACCAGATCAACATTATTATCTGACTGAACGGGAAGACTTGATTGACTCGATGTGTACCTAAATCATCTATTTACGTTGCATAACCGATAACCCCTGCCCCTGAAACAGGAGCACGATGTGATATATCGAATGAATAATAAAAGTAAAACTACACCCACAGTTCGTACATCTATATGAGCAAGATGATTACACATGTTTGTACTAAAAACATACCCACAAACAAATAATCACATAGAGAACTTGTTTCAACTTTGTTTATATACTATAAAAACTCATAAAGCAGAAATGTTAGTTAATTTAACCGATAGCTGTTTGTGACAAATTCCCTTTCAACAATGTAATTGACCTCTTCCACAACTGTTTTTCGATTTGCCTATTTCCGACCAAGGAACTATGTTTGGCTGGTCTCCCCCTGGAAAAATATGCTCCTCCTAGCCCCCTCCAGTCAGTGTTGTTTAACATAGGAAACAACTGGGAATCCGCGGCATCATCCACAGTCTAAAGGGAACCAGTAAAGACGTCATGTCAGAGGTATCAGGATTCAGTTTTTGAAACAGCGACCTTTAATATACTACGTGAGGCTTACATGGCAAAAGTAGAGCAGTATCCCACGAATTAGTCGAAGACATCCTCCAGCATCAGTCCACATAGCGGTAGGAATTGCTCCGGGATTAGCAGTGTACACATGAATATTAAGCCCTTCCTCTTGGATCAGTTTTGTCAATGATTTTCCGTAAATAACAAGACACAGCTTGGAATCCATGTAGGACTTTAACTGATTGTAGACTTTGCTAAAGCACGTCAATTATATTCAAATCTGTTTATATAATCATTCGAGTTTTAGAAGATAAACTGGAAATTAGATGAGCATATTACCAATCCTCCAAATCATCGAAATCCACCGTGCCCCCAACATGAAAGAATGATGAGGTGTACGTAATGAAGCATGGGAAATCTTTCCGGCACTCTGCCTCCGTCTCTTTTATCCTCCCATAGAGTCGCTGAGTTAGGAGAAAGTGGCCCAGGTAGTTTACCTGGAAATGGGCTTCGTACCCATCTATGGTCACGTCATAATGTGAATGTGTAATTCCAGCTGAAAAATAATTCCCACTTTGGTAATAATTTTGTTTCTTAAATAAACAAGCCTCCTTCAATATTTGTACAATAACTTCCGTTACCATTGTTTATCAAAACGTGAATCCGCTTCCCTTCTTCAGAGGCTAGTACCTCGTTCGCAAATTGCTGGACGGAAGACAGGGATTTCAAATCCAGGTAGACTATTTTGAAACGACCGGAGTATACAAACATTTCATGTCTCATCCGAACCAAGGTGTCCTCGCATAAACTCGGGTTTGGGTCTCCTGCAGGAGTTAAATCGGATCTGATTGGATCAGTCAAGCAATAATTTATAACGAATTTGTAATTGAAAACATATTACAGACCCACGTACCAATTATCACTGTGTAGTCCAACTGGAGAAGTTTCTTCACTATTGCCAATCCAATCCCTCGGGAACCTCCAGTCATCACAACTGTCTGACCAGTACGTTTCTCCATGGCTAAATATTTAAAAAGTTATAAGAAGTCGCCCGGAGAGACGTATCGTTATTGTCTAATTGAGATTTAATTAAAAACTCTTTTACTTTCAAAATTCAGTTGTACCCGTGGAACAATTAGGGCCTGGACAAACTCCCAAATTGCGAGTACCGTCCCTATCAACGAGTACCTGATATGGCGGATCAATCTCTGAACTGTACTTCCTGGAGATTTCGCCATTGCCCTAAATGATACCACTTTGGAAGGCAGATAGAAATTCCACCGCTCGTCGGCCGCTGCTAGAGATCCCTCGATATACTAAACCAGCTAATCGAAAATTACGCACGCATCAATGCTGGAACAAACGGAATTAAGAATCTGGATAAACTTGTTTTTTGTCAAATGAGTTTGAGCTCTTCCGTGTCTATATTTTGTCTTCCTAGTTGTTTTGATTACGCACTACGCACTATTGCGTGCATGCGCTTAGCATGTGAAGCAGGTTCCAACTATGTTGTTGCCGTACGATAGTGGTCACAGTCACAGTCACTCACGCACAATCAGAATTTGCGTTGACACGGTCAATATTGAGTAAGTTAGACTAGTGACTCTATATCAGGTTATATAACTTCACGCAACGTGAGTGAACAGTGAACAACTCCAAAATATCAAGGACGCGCGACATCACTACAAGAGCAAGTAGAAATCATCAAGAAATAACCTCCACTTTTTGCATAGGAGTTGCAAAGCGTGTATAATTATTACTGTATGTTAAAGTTGTGTTAGGGCCAATTTAAAGAATATAGCTGCGGTACATTTATGCATTCCCCCTGCCCCCTCGATTTATACATGATCATGATATGCTATGCTTTTGTATTGCACCGCGTCCGAGTATTTTGTTGCATCCACCTTGTTTCTAAAACCAATTTTAATGAATATCTAATTTCAACCAAGAAAGATAAATCTAAATAGGCCCCCCCCCGACTACCAAAAGACCCCCCCGACTACCAAAAGTCATAAATATCACTACAATATTTCCATCCATTATAGATTTAATCACTTAGATATTCCCGTTTTACTACAGAGTCCATATAATTGCTGTTTGTCACACTTTTCCAGCATTTCTTGTAGTTGGGGGCCGATCTTTTGGAAAATCACTGGATGAATATCGGCGTCACGATGCGGTTGATGACGGGCTGTCTCCAGATGAGGAATGTGTAGCGGAAGGTTTGCTGTTCAACTGTTGTTCGAAGTTAGATGAAATTAATTTGGAAGAATAAAGGATCATTAAACATTTCTGCTTTATTGCTGTATGCCAAATATACGGTACTCATAATTTACAGTCAAAACCATATTCACACCCCAGAGTCACTTTTTAATTAAAGCTAACGACCTGGCCCATATTTGCTTTCCGATAGATTCTTGCTCCACCAGCGGGTTACACTGGGCTGGTACCCCGCGAGAAAAATAAGTGGTTCCTTGCTCATCCCAGCAAGGGTTCAGAATAGGGTACAACATTGAGTCGGCGGCATCATCCGTTGTCTAGAACAAAATGAATTTCACCTTTAGCATGGTAAAACAATAAGTAGTACAAATACAAATATTATGTGGCTTGTTTTTAATCTTACACGACAAAACCATGTACAAAATCCACGCATTAGACTCATAAGTCCCCCAGCTCCAGTCCAGCTTCCGCTTGGAATAGCTCCTGGATGATTAGCGAAAACGTGAACAGGAACTCCTTCCTCCTGCACCATATTCTGTAAAGCTTTTGCATGAAATACTACATACAGCTTGGAATCTGAATAAGATTTTCCGTTGTGGTAGGCCTTGCTAAACAGTGTTTCAGAATTATTTAAATATGACGCTTCTCAAACGTAATGTCAAATAATTAAGTCACTTTATAAATATATATTTCAGTTCAGAGATAGATACCTAATTTCAAAATCATCAAAGTCAACCGTGCCTGCCCAGTGAAAAAACGAGGCGGTGCTCATAATGTGACATGGTGCCCTTTCATTACCAATCGCAGTTTCTTTAATTCTTGGAAGTAGTAACAGGGTCAGTAGAAAATGACCTAGGTGGTTCACTTGGAAGTTGGCTTCGTAGCCGTCTTCCGTGATTTCGTAGTGAGGCTGCCCCATTCCAGCTATAACGTAAAATTAGGCAATGCAATATGACATCCTGATTCGAATAGCGCCCGTCTGTCAATAATATTTTGATTATCATACCATTGTTAATTTGAATGTGAATTAGCTTTCCTTCTCGACTTTCCAAAACTTCCCTTGCAAATTTTCTCACGGATGACAAGGATTTCAAATTCAAATGGAGGAGTTTCACGCTTCCGGAACTAACCCCATCAAATCTAATCTTGTCTATTGCCTTCTCCGTTGCCCGAATGTCGGGGTCTCCTGTTAGCAGACCATTTCTAACATTGGAATACCGCCGGAAACATTAGTTTTTTCATAAAACATTACATTTACCTAGTATCACCGTATAGTCAAGTTGAAGTAATTTTTTCACAATGTCTAATCCAATCCCCCTGGAACCTCCGGTCATAACCACTGTCTGACCAGTGCGTTTACTCAGTTCTGTACAATTTTTCCAAATAATGCAGATCAAACAAGTATTCACAACATTAATAATTTATTTATTCTGACAGATTTGTTATTACATTTTTACCTTCAATTTTTACTCTGACACTTGGCAACAATAGTCCAAGAACAATATCCAACCCAAGTAAAAACGATAACATTAAAGAGTATTTAAAATGGAGATAATAACGCTGCAGCCAGCTACCTGGGGGATCACCTATTCCTTTGGGGATCATGTTGAAGTCAGTAGCAGCCTCTGCTCGCATCAAATATTAAGAATGAACTGTACACAACATTTATGCGACGAACACGGGGAAAGATTCGTGACCATTATCTATCACACTCGATTAACACATAAACCGAACCCCTCTGGGCTCTTGCAAACGAAATACCCGAAGAAATATCAAGGGAAGTATTGTTTGAGAACTGAAAAAATAATGTAGAGAATACGAGCTTAGAGATAAACGAGTTCTTCAGTATGTGGCTCCATGTATGATAGGTTTATGCCATACTACACAATGCTCACTCCCCACCACCACCACTATGTGAATTTTAGCAGGATCTTACTTTGGAACGTGGGAACTCTAACCCGTTCTACTACTGGATTATTTTCGCTGAGAGTATGCATTTGATACTTTTACATTAATTAGTTCACACACTCCATAATGATGTTGCCTGCATACTTTGAAATTGATGATAGATAAGGATATAAACATCTAAATTGATTTGTTTTCCATCCGGCGCGATGTTGGATAATACCATATTATACCATTGCCAGAGCTATATAATATATATGTATAACATAGTTGGCAGACTGCGATGGTAGACTAATCTTGTGACGTGACATTGACTTTATTTTAGTTTTAACAATAATACCCGGTGCAGTTACTGCAGTTGTAAACTTTATTGGATTTTATTGGAACCCTGTGCATTCTTATAATGTTTTTATACAGTTTGAATTAAAGCCAACGACCTCGACCACAACTCCTTCTCAACAGATTCCTGTCCCACTTGGGAGTTGCACCGGGCTGGTTGTCCCATTGAAAAGTAGGTTCCTCCTAACTTCTCCCAATTCGTAGGGCTTAGCATTGGATACAGCAGGGAATTCGCAGCATCCTTCGGGGTCTAAACGGTGTGCATACGCGGTATTAAGAATAAATGTACACAAAATCATAAAAACAACAATATCAAAAACTGGTTTCGTCGTACTCGACAAATGTAAGTTGCAATCCCTCGGACCATGCTCAAACTTCCTCCCGCGTCGGTCCACAATTCTGTCGGAATTGTGCCCGGGTTGTTAGTGTACACATGAATTGGGTAACCTTCCTCTCTCACCATCTTCTGCAGCGTTTTCCCGTGAAATACCAGACACAACTTGGAATTCGCATATGATTTCACAAAGTTGTATACTTTGCTGACTTCCAAGTCGTCGAAAGCCAAACGTCCTCCCATGTGGAAGAATGACGCGGTATGCATAATGTAGCAGGAGGAGCTCTTCCCGTTTTCGGCTGCAGTTTCCTTTATTCTTGGAAGGAGTAACAGGGTCAGCAAAAAATGGCTGAGATAGTTAACTTGAAAGTGGGCTTCGTAGCCGTCCTCAGTCAATTCGTAGTATGGCACTGTCATTCCAGCTGGAATAAAATGACGAAGGTTAAAAAATAGTTTGAAAAGGGTCAAATTTGCTTTTACCGTACATTTTTAGTTTCACCATTGTTTATTTGAACATGAATCCTTTTCCCCTCTTTGCAATTTAGAACTTCCGACGCAAATTTACGGACTGATGAGATCGACTTCAAATTTAAAGGTAGTATCTTCACACGACCATTAATAAACCCTTGACATCGTAACTCCTCGACCGTCTTTTCCGTTAAAGACACATCAGGGTCCCCTGAAATTTTCAGAATACAAGCTTCATTTCACCTTCGCCTTGATAAAAAATATTCCTTTGACAAATATCATACCAATGATAACTGTGTAATCTAGTTGAAGCAGCTTTTTTACTATGGCGAGTCCAATACCCCGAGAGCCTCCAGTCATTACAACTGTTTGTCCAGTCCGTTTTCCTAATTCTGCCAATTAACCTTAGCGTCAGTTCCTGATTATGTGCATATAGTTACTTAATGATTGAGATGAAGATGTCGATATCTTTCAATACTTTCAATATCCAATTCCACCTTTGGCCAAAATATTCCGAGGACAAAGTCCCGAATTCCTAGTGCAAGTCCAAGCAGCCAGTACCAGAAATGTATAACGCTCCGACGAATTAGACTTCCAGGTGGTTTACACTTTCCTGTGGAAGGTGGCATGTTGAGAAACAATGCGATTCCAATTTTCGAAACAGCGTCGTTGTGAACTAAATATCTGGAAGAGACTGATCACGAATCCACAATTTGGTCCATTGCATCCGTTGCATTCCACTGCATCAGCAAGCATCGTAAAATATGTGAAATTCAAACCTGTACGTAATGGATTAGTTCCAGACTCTCGCCCGCCATGTTCTGCATAATAAGATAACAGATACTGATAACCTCTAACACAACAAAACGCTCACTGGAAGTCCACTCTCAATTTGCTGCTTTCACATAATTAAAAGTAAGTGTATGAGAAAAATGGGCTTCATGAGCACGCCAAAAAAATTACTAACATAGTTCACGATATATATTTCCTAGTGTAGGAATGAAAGTGTTAATTAGGACGGCTGAAGTTCCTTAGAACCGTCAAAGTATATTATTATTTTAATCTCTAGATGCACACTTAAATCCCCAACAAATCACTTCAACATTGCTAATTGCAAAGATCAACTTGAGATACGAACTATAATAATACCCACAACTAGGGATCATTATTGCACGAAAATACCACCACAAAACGGTAGAACAAGCTCTACCTGTATTTAATTCAACTGCATTTGCTAGTCAGCTCTTGCAATAAACTAGTTTTTGCGTTCGATAAACCTTGTAATTAGATAACTCTTCCTTGTCGCTTTTTGTTTTACCATGTTCGACACTTTGCGTCAAATGTGTGCCAACAAGTGTGAGTTCAATTAGACAATTTGTTAATAATTGAAACAATACAATACAATATTGAAACATACTTGAGCGCAGCGCACACTACATGTATATATCACATGCATTTCATTGTCAGTATTCAGTATACATAGGCAGTGTTGATATTTATGATGCTATAGTACAATCGCTGTTTTGTTACAATTTAAGTATTTTGCATAAATGAGATTTTGCATTTTGCATTGTAGCGAACTATAAGGATCACTTGACCACTCTAGAATTTTATCACGCCCCACCGCATTCCTAAATGTTACACCCACGTAAACCCTCGTAAACTGTAGAGCTAATTGTAAGTTAATATCGCAAATCCCAACTCCCACCCAAGTAATAATACGTATGATCTATTAGTCGTACGTCTACGTGATGACATGCACTTCAGCATTTCCGAAAAGTT
>JAANSN010002904.1:0-21231 GCA_036850665.1 Dicranocentrus wangi
GACGCAGTCTTTGCCAAACATAACGGGAAAATTGAGCATGAGCACTTGAGCGAGTTTGTGTATCTCAATGCGTGCATATCCGAAAGCTTGAGGTTACACCCGTTTTTCCATCGGGTGGAACGTGTGTGCACCAAAGACTGGAGTAATGAGGAGTACGGGTTGCACATCAAGAAGGGAATGCCAATTATGATACCCCTCTGGGCGGTGAACCGGAACCCAGAGCATCACGAAAATCCTGATAAATTCGATCCAGAGAGGTATATGCCTGAAAATAAGGACAGGTTGAATCCCTACTCGAGCACCTCTTTTGGTCATGGTCCGAGAAATTGCACTGGGAAACTGTTTGCCAATGAAGCAATGACGCTGATAGCAGCACTTTTAATAAAAAATTTGAAGTTCAGTGGGAATAAAGATACAAAGATGGAATTCCTTCCGGGAGGTCCATTCTTTGCTCCACATAATTCCGTTTTGGTCGATGTTCAAGTTCGTTGAGCGGGTGAAGGACGTTAATTTTAGTAATGGTTGATGTAATGCCACGTTTTGATTTTGTTCTATGCATAAATCAGATCGGTTCTCATTAAAAGCGTTGTAAAATTTGTCCCTAATTTACTTTGTTCTTATTTCATAAACTCTTTATTACTCTTCGGTGTAGGAGTTTGTACATGCACATGCAGCCGACGCGTGGAATAGAAAGCGAAAGCAGGTAATATTGCAGCTTGCAAGTGCAAGCCATCGCTAATACCAGACTTTTTAGGTATGCACTATGCACTATGCAGTCAGATTCAGTTCGGCACAGTTCGGATGTCCTCCCACGTCCCCCGATTGCTCTCGCTAAGTTGTTCTGGAGAATGGAATAGATATGCAACATTAAGACTTGTGTGACAGACAACACTATACGCATTTAAAACATTGACCACATACCACATGACCATATATCAGCACCGTTGAATTATATTATATTCATCAAGCTTATTGTCAGTCACTTCATCAAAGAAGCGAGGCCGCACCATACTTATGCAATACATTATGTATTAGTTTCTTCCCCAACTGACCTTGATCTTGATCACGTTTGGTTTGTGTATATGAAACGGGAAAATTATGTAGGATCGGGTTTGGCTGGTATTTTAGACTTTCATTTGGCCATTGAGTTTGAGTGGTTTGTGTGTGTGTGTATGTTATGCTAACAATGCAGTGTTAACACTTAACACATTCAAGTTATTGATAAACCTGTTAGCAAAGTTAACATACACGTGAACCTTCCGCAGAACGCAAAATTTACTTTACTTCCCGACATCATGTCATTGTCAAACTGTTGGGTCTTCATCGTCAAAATAATATAAGTCATGGCTTCTACATCTACACAGAGAAGAATAATCACAAGTTCAAAATTATATGGTTCTGGACTTCCATACAGGTACACGAGTACACACTACCCTCCTGTAAGAGACTTCGGTCCCAAAAATACTCAAATGACAAGTTTAATATAAAAATTACTACTAAAATGTTTCAGACTTGAGATGAGATTGATTATCGTTTGATACTGTTTTATGTTTTTTAAAGCCCGGGAGTCCTGGTGGACAAAACTTTATACATTTCCGGACAAATCGGATGGAACATTAATGGAGAGCTTGCAGATGGGATTGAAGCGCAGATCAAACTTGCATTAGAAAAAACTCTGAATATCCAGTCCGGTCAGAACTATTATAATATATCTGATGAAATCCTGTGGGTTTTCGTTTTCAGTTGTTAAATTTACCGTTCTGCTACAGGATTTGAATGATTTTGATAAAATGAACGGAGTGTATGCCACATGTAAGTGAAACCGTCTTGTACTTGCTATATCTCTGTATTTCATTGTCTATACATTTAATGCAATAATATCTGATAATTTTGGTAAAAACAATGCAATATGTTTCAGACTTCAAAGAAAATCAACCTGCTCGGGCTGCATATCAACTAGCCAAACTTCCTGTGGAAAGACGCCCGGCGAAACTGCAGAAAATAATTATACCGACCATTCTAAATAAAATCTAGGTAACATTATAATGAAATTGGAAATCGTACAAAATTCTTTCCCTTTTACAGGAAGCTCTAGTTGAGATTGAAGCAGTTGCAATTGTTGGATAAGATTTGCTCTAAAAGAAAATAAATGTTCATAAACAATATTTTCCTTCTTGTTTATCTACCAATCGAAACAAAATGTAAATAAAAGAATGCCCGGAAAAATATTTAGTCACGTTTTTGCACGTTGGACCTTATTGGTTTCCTTAAAATCGGACTAAAACTTGCTCTCTTTGTTTTCTATTTCATTCTTTTATATGCTCTTGGCTCTTACTTATTTCATAAACTTATTTACAACTCACCGGTTGTAATTTTCCTACCAGACCCGTGGAGTAGAAATCAAAAGCAAGTTACAACTTGCAAGCCGTCGCTAACTATTACGCTATAATCCGTTATCAGAGTCGTTCATGTTCTCAGATTCCTCCCACACGTTCCACACTTGCTCTCGTATACTTTACTTTTGCTGGATAATGAAATACGCATAATAATACAACACGGGGGTCAGAGGACAGTCAGCACTATACTCATTTAAAATCATTCGTTAGCACACGACGCACATATCTAATTGGCACATGACTGTAAGGCAGCAGCAGTTAAATTATGCTCATTAAGCTTATTATCAAACGCTTCATCAAAGAAGCCAAGTCGCACCATGTGGTTGAGTAATTTGGACGAATATTGGCAATGGGTGGGCGTTTTCGCATGTTAACATGCAGAAAGCTATGATGGATACATATTGATTTCGCAGCACACGGCGCACTTTTAGTTGTACTTCATTTACCGTTTACGTTATTCAACGTAATTATTGCTACAATACAACCCAATTATCGACTGAACTCACAACAAAAACAATGACATGACAATCCATATTACTCCATATCTAGGACGTGGTTTTGACACATTTTGTCTCTCTATAGTATATATACCTAGGTAGCATAAATGCCAGATTGAGTTTCATTTTTACTGTCGCTGTAAAACTACTGAATCTGTATTATCATTAAGTTTAAAAACTTTTAAAATTAAAACAATGTCTTCTACACAGAAAAGAATAATCATGAGTCCAAAGTTATATGCTTCTGGGCTCCCATATAGGTAGCAAACAATCATTTATAAGAAACGTGCACTGATATTCTTAAAATACTCAAAACACATTTTTTAATCGTTTTAATCTAAAAAATAAAAGTTCGACTACTAAACTATGTTTCAGTGTGATTGTTGGCTGGTTTGACTGATACCTACTTATGTTTCATGTTTTTAAGTCATGCCGTCCTGGTGGACAAAACTATGTACATTTCCGGACAAATTGGATGGAACATTAATGGAGAGCTTGCAGAGGGGATTGAAGCGCAGACCAAACTTGCATTAGAAAACATGGGACATGTTTTGGAAACTGCGGGGGCCAATTATTCAAATGGTATGAGTTTGTCGTTGTCATTCTTTTAAAAAAAATCTGAATTTGATAAAAACTACTATGATCTGATGAAATTGTATGGACTTTCAGTTGTGAAAGTCCTGGTTCTTCTACAGGATTATAACGATTTTGAAAAAATGAACGAGGTGTATGTCACCTGTAAGTGAAATATATTAATTTATACCTCTCCTGTAACTGGGTACATGTCGTTGTCCACATTTAATTCATAATATAATGACGAGTATGATAAAAACAATGCAATATGTTTCAGTCTTTAAAGAAAATAAACCAGCTAGGTCTGCATTCGAAGCAGCAAAAGTTCCTGTGGTAAGTTGCCCGATTAAAATTGAAAATAATTTTTCCGTCGATTCGGAAAAAGCAAAAACAATCTTTTCATTTTTGCAGGGAGCGCTAGTTGAGATTGAAGCAGTTGCAGTTGTTGGATAAGAGGATTTCCTTTAAGGAAATGTCCATTAAAAATAGATAGGCTCCTTATCCACTATGATCAGCAAAAAATTCAAATATAATCAACAATATTATGACTTTAAAATGTAAAGTAACCCCATTTACGAATAGGTAATGTAATATATTTAATAATATTTATGTGCTTTGTAGCCGTGTTCTATCAAATTCATTTATCTAATGTTTTCTCGAATTCTTTCATTTTTCCTTGTCCTATTGTGCTGTTTTTATAAAGTCACAAATGCATGTCATAACATAACTTGACCAGCTTTGGCTTGAGTAAAACAGGTTGTGAAGGTCATTTTCGATGATGTACATATAGGTGTTGAAATATATTTTTACACATGACATACTCCATTGGTGTGTGATGTTCCAGTCTTCCATCGTAAACATTTACATATTAATATAGCTTCGTGAAATACGTTATGCGTAGGTGAGAAGAGCGAAGCTCATTTACTTTAATTGCGGTTTGCGATTACTTGATTCATTTAGTTCGTTCATTCATTTCACAAGTAAGTTAAACCCCGTAATTTAACATATTACTAGCATATCAAATAATATTGAGATCATTTATAATCGGATACGCCGTTCAATATTCCCCGCATTTCGCAGTAGTTGCACTAACAGCGTAGCAGTTAGTTAGGCAGTTCGATTTATCAGCATCAGTAGCATTAAATGGCTTTAATATATAAAATATATCTTTAAAGGAAATATCATCGACTTTCATTTACTGACTACTGCTGATAACATTTCTTACTTGGAAATTAGTCAGCATCCCTTTGATTTGGCTCCCAAATTCAATATATCTGCTTAATATGAGCATAAACTAATTTGCAATTTAGAGTATAAAACCTGATGAGATTCGTGTTTACTTTGACATTGAGGCTTTCATCCTAGCAGACAATTAATTGGTCTTATTGTCAGTTTACAGGATTAACAAGACCCCGTGTACAAAAACAAGGGTATTCTTTTTACAATTTTGTCATCATTTTTCAGCCATATAAAACATCAACACAATGGGACTGTTGCGGAAACAGTTTCGTTTCCAAACGCTTCTTGTGATGATACTAATGATTTCAATAGCGGTTGGGGCAGGTTGGAAAGGGAAGCTTTACCAAGAAGGGGATCACAGCGGGCATTACTTACGAATTCAAGGGGAGACTACCTCTACCTGTGTCAATATCAGTAGTTTCTACAATTTTTGTGAAGATGAAGATTCATCCGCTTCCAACTGCCAAAGCGCGAGTAGAGTTGCAAACTCAATTGACACGGAGGGAACCTGCGTTCGGGTGTACCCCTCCGAGAATTGTGAAGGCACTCCCTTGATGGAACTCAGGCCTGGCACACTATGCCATTATTGGTGGTCTAACTGTAATATCAAAGGAAGAATGGGCTCCATCGGTGGATGTCCTTCGACAAATAATGACGATTTTGGTATGACGAAATATTTTAATTGATTTGAAGTGTAATGTTGCCTGTTCTGAGTCAACAATGCTTTGCTTCTAACATTACAGATCACCGCACCCCTAAGATAAGTCCCGCTGGGGGATCCTTACGAAACGGAAATGTTAGTTCTCCAAACTACCCAGCGAGCTACAACTCAAATGCGAATGCTAACTGGATCATCACTGTGCCTCACGGTAAAAAAGTAAATCTTCACTTGAAAGCGTCTTGAATAAACGAAATAAATTTCGATCCTCTATTTTTAAAGAGGTTTAAGTAGCTTCATTTAAAAGCTCTATCTATAATCGTCGAAGGTTTGATGATGTCCAGCAATTAAATTCTACAGGTTAAAATAAACTTCATCGAGCTTGACATCGAGGAAGGAGAGAACTGCACGTATGACAAGGTGACGATAAGCGAGCTAGTCACTCAGAAAGTGATTTACGAAGGATGCGGAAAAACACTTCCCGACATAATCAACTCAGAAAGTAATCAAGTAAGGGTGAATTTTAAAAGCGATGGTTCCATCAACAACAAGGGATTTTCTTTACATTGGGAAAGTAAGTGTACGATGAATAACTTCATTTAAATTTACGCCCATATACAAAGATACATTTTATTACATGAGTATTGACATCGCCTACGAGCAGGTTGCGAGAATTGCCAACAGACAAATAATAGCTGGCACATTGTACGCCCCCGAGATGTGCCAATTCCGAAATCAACAGCTGCCACTGCGGCCAGTCAGGATACCCCAATCCAGATTGAGACAATTGACATGAGCAAGTTCAAAGTGTACGACTCCAGTGTGCCCACAGCAGACATTCCAAATATCGAGTTTATCACTTTCAGAAAGGGTGAACCTGACAAGGCTGTGGATGGGCGGAATATAGCATTTCCTGTTGCCCGACACATGTTTTACATTCACGGCTATGCAACCTCTGACTTGGCTGACGGTCTGGAAATCAAAGACGCCATTTTCAGGGGGGCTGATGACGTGAGCACAGTTACCCTTGTGGATTGGAGAAAGTGGTCATTGCGTAAGTTGAGTAAAACTGCAAATTATAAAGCTTGAAACTTTTAAAATAAGATTGATATTTTGTTATATGGTTACAGCAACACCGGACAGCTCTCCAAGTTGGCCCCCGAATTACAAGATTGTTGCTTTGAACAATCTCCCCAAAGTTGCTGACGTGCTAAAGGACTTTCTCCGGAGAAAAATGCAGATAAATAGTAATGTGTATTTGGTGGGATTCAGTCTAGGGGCGCACATTGCCGGCACGACGTTCAGAAGACTAAATGCACAAACTGGTTTCGTCTACGATAGAATAACAGGTTGGTGGAAAAGTCTAAATATCTATCTTTTCACCCGTATTTGAAACAATTATAACTTTAACTTCCCAGCGCTGGACCCCGCTGGTCCCATATTTGAATACTCACTCTATGGACTTTACCCTGTGAATACGACAAACACGCTGAGGAAATCGGATGCTGTTTTTGTGGACGTTGTTCACGGGAGCACCGTCCTAGGCATGAACAACGAAGCCGGACATTTGGATATTTACATGCATGAAGTCGAATGTCCAAGTACTTCCGCCTCCTGCACTCATCACAAGACGGTGGAACTCTACATCGCCTCATTGCTCTCTTGCTCGCTGATCACCTGCCCAACGCGACTCTCCAAAAGGGCTGGATGGTTCACCAAGACATACATTTGCGACACGAAAGACTACTCCCAAATCTCGAGTCTGGGATACCTCGCGGATAAATATGAGGGTCGGGGGCGGCACGAGTTGTACCTGTTGTATGAAAAGTGGTCTGGTGGATTCGTATCAACCGGAAACTGCTCCAACTTTCTGAATCTTCCCTTTTCTGCCCGAAGACGGATTTGCCGCAGTTCCTCCACAGACACCGAGCGCTGCGCTGGCAAGCCTTATTTGTACAAATGCAAGCTGGATTGTCCCCTCAATGAGCAGTATGCCACGTGCACGTACAAAGACTTGTCCTTATCGTCGACCGTTCAGCAGGTCGAGCAAATTGAGCAAGATGAAGGAGTAAACTGGGGTGGTAGCTCCTCGAACTGCCTTTTGACGGAGGCGTGCCGGAGTGAAGGTTCCGGCGACCATGTCCCCTACTATATCCTTTACAAGAAACCAGACTCGGCAAGATTCGCAGTGATCAACGGAAGAGATGATATTTTTGATAGCAATATCGTGGCCGGCAGCCAAAACTCTTTTCTCGCACAGACTCTCTCCCCAGTCTACAGGGAGTCAGGGAGCGTGAATTATTTGATGTGGAATGATGACAATGGAGATCGATCCACTTCGCAAGATTATGACGAGGATGAGGTGGAACCACTGGCTTCCACAGGTCACTCCAAGGGGGTACTGGCGTTCAATTCGAAAACCGGCTTCCTTCTCCTCCATACCATTCCCAAGTTCCCTTACAAACGAGACCAAAAATATGGCTACCCTTCCAATGGATTCGGCAATGCTCAGATCGCTATATGCGTCTCATTGCGGAGTAACGATGAAACAGAATTTGCGAACCATTTACTCCAAATCCTTACTGAAATGCTAAGTTTCAAACCGGACGTGTATGATAGTCGAGTGGCTCCAAATGTGGATCAGAGAGTGAAGGATGCGGTGGCTCTACTCGTTTCAAAGCCCAGACTGGGAAAACCTGGAACCCCGATACGGAAAAATATTGAACTTTTAACGCCCCAAACTTTCCAATTTTCAATCCACACATCCGGAAGAACCACATCCAGAGATGAAGACATGTTTGCATACCTTGCGGGTACTTACAGAACAGGGCTTTTGGCGCAAACTTGGCCGGACAGATTCGAAAATAATAGGCTTCCATCCAAGTGCGATGGTGACTACCATGTAGAAAATGTAGAGAGATTAACTGTAAATGGAGACGTGTGGTTGAGATCTAAGGACCATTCCAAATGGGGGATTTCCGCTAATCAAAATACGCCTTTGACATGCATCGGGGACTTGAACAGAGCCAAATCAACAATGGCACGAGGAGGAATGTTCATCTGTACCAGGAATGCGTACGTTTATAATATTTTTAGAAACTTTCCCAGAGAAATTGAATCATGTCAGGCGAGGATGGTGGCTAACATATCAGAAACCACAACTGCAACAACAATGAGTCCATCCTCAATTCAGACTGAAAATGTCACGGAGGTTCCAATAAGGACAATTGCTAAGCTATATTCAGTTGACCTTTATGATCTTACCAACTTTGAAGGTAAAAGTTTCCGTAGGAAAGCATTTAAACTTTTAAATTTTACCAACGAAAGTGACTTGCCAGGGAAGGAACCTAACCGTGTGGAATCATTTTAGGAAGTAGAACATCCTTGGCGCTGACGCGAGGTGGGTGCTTCAACGTTCAACCACCTGACACAACCTCATCAATAAACACACGAAATAACTGCATCGTCGCCTATCGTTTTACGAATTGCGAAGAGAGTGAAAGCCATAGGTCGGAAATAATTGGACCAGGAACGCACAGCCACAATGACCTATCGAACATTGGAATGGGCAACAACATTCGGTCTGTTAAAATTTGTGATCCGGATGCAGTAGATTTTTTTGATCTTCCCAACTTTCTAGGCAAGTTTCGCCAAATTCGTATTCCACCTTTAATGCATCGCGTTAGTTGGAAATAAAAATAT
The DNA here is from genome assembly GCA_036850665.1 of Dicranocentrus wangi. Taxonomy (NCBI): domain Eukaryota; kingdom Metazoa; phylum Arthropoda; class Collembola; order Entomobryomorpha; family Entomobryidae; genus Dicranocentrus; species Dicranocentrus wangi. The sequence goes on from JAANSN010002904.1 coordinate 9,066, forward strand.
GCTTTTGGAATCGCTTTTAGGGAGGAAAACGACAGTCCAGTTGTTCAATCGGGAGTGCCAAAATGTTCACCCATTTAATACAGCCTCGTCCATATACACACATGACAAATGTATCATTGCTTACCAGTTAGGAGGTTGCAAGGTAAATGATCTTTTCCCATCAAAAAGAATTGCACCAGGAACTCCAAGTCACAATGATTTGAGAGAAATTGAGTTTGACAACAAAATACGCTCAATTCAGCTGTGTCCGTGATAGAACAATCAAACCGTTGCATTACGTGCACCACCTCATCATTTCCGCACTACTCAGCAAGTAAATTTTCAATACACATTCGGCGTGTCTGACTAGTTGGATGTTTGCCATTGTAATCTAATTGTAAATGCGGCAAATGCGATTATAAATATAATTTATTCGAGTATAAAAACAATAAAATTATTATTTAGACGTTATACTTTCTATAAATTAGATCATTAGCTGTGTAAGCTTATGACTAGCTTTGTATTATCGTTAATATTCCATTTTAATGTTTAAGGTAAGAAGGTCACTTGGTTGTGGGAATCTTTTCCTCTCCTTTTTCTGACCTAAAAGCAAAAATAAAATGCGATCCTTAGTACAGTCAAATATAGCCACTTATGTACTAAATGGCTAAAATAAGTATAAAATTATTGCTAGTGCTTACTTTCCTCCCAGTTGTGGTATATTATATGATAAAATTTGTTTATTTCTGGAAAATGCATCCCGTGGGTTATGTTCCAAACTAATGCGTGCCTTCCTCTAAACCTGGAACACTTGTATATACTGTTTAGTCACTTTGGTATTTTGGTATTATATGAAGAAGGAAAAGTGTCAATGTAAATGCAACAGTAAACCATTTCGCAAGTACACTCATTTTATCATACAGCATATCCTTCTACCTTCAAAACTCACATCAGGCATTTACTCATTGTAAACGAGGAATTTATTAAATTGCAATATTCTGATTCAATTTCAATTTAATTTTCACATTATCAATTTTATGGGTTATTCCTCTGTTAACTGAGAATTTTCGACATGTACCTTGACCTCCCTCACCACCTTCTTAATAGTGTCGGATAAGCTCTCCATTTCTCCAGTGAACCATTCTGTTTTCCCTGCGCCTGTCTTACGTGGTCGGTGACAAGATTTCAACTGACGATGGATCACGTTTTCAGTCATTTTTCTGAATGGGGTTTCTAGTGAGAGCACAATGTCGTACTTTTCCTTGTTGGCATTCTCCTGGTCGTGAATTCTCCGTGCAGGGAGATTCTTTGAGTACCCGATTTTGAAGACGCTCTCATCATTTTCTCCTGTTGGAGTACTTATCTTGTACATGTAGATATGACCTGGACCGTCCTCTTTGGTTGGTCCTAAAACAAAAGCCAGTCTAAATATTCCTGTATGAAAACATATATGTTTTAGCACAGTGTGTATGTGACAGGACAGACAACCTTCCAAGAATCTTGCTTGGGCTTCTTTATTCATCCAAGCTGGACCTAACTTTTGCGCGGATGTTCCTTCTCTCTCGCACGTCCTTTTATTGTGGCCCCCACCACCGCAAATCCCACATGTGACTCCTAAGGAAGGACCTGACCCCCTTTTAATTTTCCAATTAATTGGATACCTTCCCTTCAGCATGTCTTCAGACGTTGCCACCTTGTAGCTTCCAATTCTCCCCGGTTCGGGTTTTGAGTAAAGTCCACGAGTTAAGCCTGGTACAGGAGATGGCATATTGGTCCACCTGATTTCACATGTTCTACTATTGTGACCCGACCCTCCACATATTCCACAGCAGACTGTTTTGGTTGTTGTTGAAACAGATTTTGTAGAGGGGGAACTCCTACTTCTTTCGCATGTTCTGCTGTTGTGGCCACTCCTGCCACAAATTCTACATGTAATTGTCTTGGAAGAGTGTGATGCCAAGAAGTGGTTTATGTTCCCCCACATTTCTCAAGAGCAAGTTTTTAGTAAAAGTAGAGTCAACCAAACGAAGTGGTGTGTTGACCACACCGCACCTCAACTTTTCTCCGCTCCCATTTCATTTAGAGGTCTATTAGCAAAACTGCATTTGTTACATTGGTGATTAGAACGTCCAAAAAGTTCCGTGGAGTACTTGAGGAAAGCACAAATTGTATTCCAAATCGGATAGGGATCATTCTTTGAGAGCGCCAGGAAACTGCGTAAACATAGTTTCTGTTGTGCCTATTCCACGAATGATATAAACCCCTCCTGCTTTCCACAATTGCGGAACTTTGCACCCCAATTTCAACTGCAAGTGGCAGAAGAACTGAGGCGAGAAACATCACAATTGCGCAACCCACCGTGGTTGCAACATACACAATAGTGGGAACGCGCCCTAGGCATTTGACAGACATCCAAATCAACGCAGTTAATATGATCTGCCCCGTGGACATAATGGTGAAAACAATGTTTCTAATTGGCAAATCGGCGCAAGTGAAAGCAATCCTGAGTAGTGAATACATCTTGAGCTTAAATGCCTCCGAAAATTTACCGTAGCGTATACCCTTTAGGCATGGTAGTGGAGACAAAAGGCCAGTCAAAAGAATCAAAATGAACAAGAACCAAAAGCGAAAAAATTCCAGAACGACCACGAGCCCAATGGTTGCCCGAACCAGGAAAGAAACAATGATTTCCAGACTACCCCTTTGGAATGGCGTTGTAAGAATAAATTCGAAAACATAAAAATATGGGTCGAACTCTTCCAGAATGGCAAAAAATACAAACACGAATACTGCCGGAGAGCAGATTGTAATCCCCATTAGGAATTTACCCACAATTTGAACCCGTCGTCGTCTGTGGAGCCCAAATTCCTTCCGCTCCACCAGAAGGAGTTGGTTTATCATGGACACGAACTCGGGGTGCAAGGCCACAATCCCGTAGACACTAGATATCAACAGAGCCTCCATACTGAATATCATCAGGAAGCATACCTCTAAGGTGCCAATATTTTTCTGGGGCTGGAAAAAGTGAAGAGTAAGTAGGGACATGGACGAACCCAATGTTAATACACCAAGTATCCCAAAAGTGGATATGAACGCAGGAATATAGCGCCAACGGGAAGTGTGATCAAAATGAAATGTCAAGGTGTTTTGTTCGGTGGTGATGACACAAGGGAAGGGATAGAGAAAGTTGTAGAAGGAACTCTGGATGGAGAGCGCTTGGATGAGTAGTGGTGTGACGATCGAATTTCCAGAAACTCGGAAGTTCCTGTTTTGACCTTGGTATACAGCCATGATGACTAGCTTAAAGCGTTTTCATTAGATTGATCAGTGATCACTTCAATAATAATCAGCTTTACGCTTCACAAGTTGCAGTAACTAGCAATGTTTTGGAAAATTCGAAGGACAGGCTTATTATGGTAAATGGTGGACTGGAGAAGGATGGACTGGTTCTTTCTACTTGCCTTTCTTGGACTACGTTTATATGAACTCACATTTCGTTACCTGAAAGTATTCCGTTTATTTGTTCTGCAAGTTTCCCGTCGTAATAAAATTTAATAAAATATAAGTTGGAATAATAGAGTATAAAATAAGGTTATGGAGTATACATATTGCATTGAACACGGCACACAATACACTGTCCCAAATTCTCATTTAATATTCCACGTTCTTCAATGATTTGGTTGTGCAACATTGAATTGTTATGAAACCAACTACAAAGCTAAACTTTTTCGAAATTAAATCACTAATAGCTTGTTAATAATTCTTAAAGAACATGTGCACAATTTAGAAATGGATTGTATTCTATTCTATGTATTTCACAAAATATATTATAGGCTCGTTTTCTTGAAAGCGTTTTATTGTAGTAGGGTTTGTATCGTTGAGTTTGTTTAAATTGCTAAAATCTTGAGTCAAATTGTTTTTGGAGGTTGCGACTTAAAGGTTTATAGGCATGCAGGGATTACATGACGAAAAATCAAAATCCATATATGTCAATGTCATTTTTCCCTTTTGCATAAGTCACAACGGTGCGGGCTTCAAATGCAAACCAAGCTATGGACATCAATATTCGTCCAACTAAAAATATTCAAGCTTAAATTATGCTACGCATGTATGGTTTACCTACCGTTGACTTAGGTTGTTTCATTTCTTCGTACACAAATGTTTGGACCGTTGGATAACATAATTACGGTATTGCATGTTTCATGTATTGTAAATTCTGAGAAAATTGCACCCCGACTGAAGTACTTATGATAAATGCATTATAATGCGCCTGCTTGATGCTTGCAACTTTACATCTCTTATTCCTTCCAAGAAGGTGGTGTAAGGTGTAATCATTTGTATTAGTAATCTGAAGGAATAATTATATTATAAGCTAAAGCTACGATATGTTTGCTTCATGCACCATGATTCAGCAACAGCAAAAGATTTGAAGTTTACAAGTGGAGTTAATCAACTAATCGTAAGCAGGATTTTGATGAAACTTATCTTTAAATCTGTTCCATAAAATCCGTGCTGTAAAATTGCGGCCAAACGTTTATCTTGTTTTTCTACTTATGTATCCACACAGGTTAACTATTGCTCATCAACATCCCATTCTAATCAAGTATCAAACGCAAAATCTTTAAAGTCCTAACAAGATTACAGTTTCCTGATAACCTGTCATAAAATTAGTCCTCCACAAGATGCTGTCGTGTTGAACGAGTGAACACCGAATCATGTTATGTTGACAAGAGTTTTGTGTTGTTTAAAATAATATTTATCTCGACAGGTAAACTGATATATTGATATTATGCATCAACTTTATAATCGGGCAGATTACCGTAATCATGTTCTCCACGGATTGCTTCTGAATCCCATATAATGAATGTCCCACTTTATCCCTCAGTCTTCGGATCACTTTACTACTGACTGAGCCCCCTGACTTACAATTAGCGTTTTGACCAATATGGCCCTCAAGTGTTTCCTCCTTTTGGTGCTTGCATCAATCAGCCTTACTTCGGCTCAAAACGACTCTGACTTTTTGTACGGCAACTTTCCCGATGGTAACTTTTAAATCTGAAACTTTAAGATTCATTAATTCAAAATTATTCAAAACTTGCCCCAATTAATTATCTTATGTATTTGTCCTAAATCGATTTCGAGTGGGGGTTCGCCACCGCATCATATCAAATCGAAGGAGCCTGGGATGAAGATGGTAATAAAGTACAGCTATACATCTCCGAGAGTTTGAGTCAGTCTAATGTTCTGTGGTAATACTGACTAGAAATTTAAATTACAATAGGGAAGGGAGAAAATATTTGGGATGAATATACCCACCGTAACCCTAGCCCAATTGATGACAGCAGTACAGGAGATGTTGCTTGTGACTCGTACCACAATTATCTTCAAGATGTCGAGCTCCTGAAAAATACTGGAGTAAGGAGAGCGTGCCTAGAAGCACTTTTTCATTCTACCTACAAACATCTCGGATAATATGTTATTCCTGTCCCTACTAATTATAATTTCAGAGTAGCCTCTACAGATTCTCAATTTCGTGGAGTCGTCTCCTCCCTGACGGAACCAATGCCACTGTGAACCAAGCTGGTATCGACTACTACAACAAACTTATCGATGCGCTGATTGCTAACGATATTCAGCCAATGATCACCTTGTAATATTACAATTTTTACTGCAATTAGAATTAATATTATAATACCTTTGTACCACATAATCATAAATTGGTGTTTTTTCGGTGGTCCCTAAAATCGATATCACTGGGATCTTCCGCAACCAATGCAAGACGTCGGTGGGTGGCCAAATGAAACTATTATTGCCCACTTTGAAAACTTTGCTCGTCTCGCTTTCTCATCTTTTGGGGACCGTGTGAAGCAATGGATTACTTTCAACGAGCCATGGGTAGTCTGCATTCAGGGATACGGAATTGCGACGAAAGCACCCGGTATTACTTCCCCGGTCCAGCCGTACGATTGTGCTCACAATCTCTTGAAAAGTCATGCTCGTGCCTACAGGCTGTACGAGGCGGAGTTTAAACAAAGTCAACAGGGAATAGTGGGCATCACGCTTGACTCAGGTATTAATTAACTATATAACTTAGTTAATTATCCAATTAATTTATGGTACGAGATGGTATGAACTTGGACGTAATTGTTGTAGGTTGGTACCAATCCGAGGATCCTAATAGCGAGGAATATAACGCAGCTGCTGAACGGGCAGTTCAGTTCAAGGTTTGCATGAATAGTACTAAAAATCATAAAACTGAATTCTTACGTTACGGCTCTTACTAACATATTTTATATTAAAACTCCAGCACGGCTGGTTCGCATCCCCAATCGTGTTCGGAGATTATCCCGAAATCATGAGGACTCTTGTTGACGAAAAGAGTGCAGCCGAAGGACTACTCCATTCCCGTCTTCCTTCTTTTGATACGTATTGGTCTCGAACGTTGAAAGGTAATTTGGAAAGTATTATAGTACAGTTGGATATTATTTTATATAGTTTACGTTTTACTCTGATTCGGGCGGAATGTTCAACTTATTTGAAAACCCTAGGATCGTGGGACTTCCTTGGTCTCAATCACTACACAACAGAACTGGTTGTTCCCCACAATGGAACGGAGCCTGGATGGCACGGCGATCAAAATACCAGACTTTATCAATCGCCAGATTGGCCTGCAAGTGCGAGCACATGGCTAAAGGCTGTCCCTTGGTTAGTGGATATGCGAAAAATATATAAAATACGAAATGAGTCCTGTGCAACCGGTCTCCTGTTGTTTTTCCAACTAATTTTTCCTTTCACATTTTAGGGGATTCCGTGCTATTCTCAACTGGATTAAAAATACTTATGGAAATCCTCTCCTTTTTGTTACGGAAAATGGCTTCTCTGATACGGATGCCGTTGGTGTTAATGACCTTATGCGCACTGAATACTACAGAAACTACACAAACAACATGTTGAAGGCTATTAACATTGATGGTTGTAACGTCAGAAAGTATACAGCTTGGAGTTTAATGGATAACTTTGAATGGTTAGAAAAGTAACATTTCATAGCGAGCGAGTGCATCATTTCGGAACGTTAAACACTCGAATAATATTATTATATTCGCAACTATACAGGGCGCGAGGGTACACGGAAAGGTTTGGTGTTCATTTTGTCAACTTTACCGATCCAGCCAGAACTCGGACGCCTAAGCAGTCCCAGGCATTCCTCAAGCAGCTTTTTGCTGATAATGGTTTCCCAAATCCAAAGTAGTGGTGGACTCTTTCGAATCCTCATTTGTCTGATTTCAAGTACATATTTTGTACTGAATGATTTATGGCATCTGATAATAAATGGGATTATCCACGCAGAATTGTAAAATATATAAATGTTGATATAAAATTAAAGTAGAAAATTAGAAGGCTTGACTTTTTTATCTGTACTTTATTCACCACATTCGGCACTTTCTTGCTGGTCTGCATATTTGTTGGATACACTATACACTTATTTCATTGTATTGGCAGAAGAACATTGAGTGGATTTTTATACATTTTCCACAGGATTATTCCCATTTCATTGATTTGTAGTTTAGTTTTAGTTCATTCACGATAAGGATGCGTACGTGCCGTTCTTGGTTTCATGATTGAAAATAAATGTGATACTGTACATAATGACGTAACTTCAATACATTTATATTGTGCATCAGGCACATTTATTTTTGCTATATGTACGCTTACGTAGGAAATACATTAATAAAAAATTAATTACACAATTAGACATTACTGGAAAAAGGAAAAATTCTATCAATTTACTTAAATCTATAAAATGGACGGAAGTGCTTCCAGAGGAATCGGAACTGGGCTCTGAAAAAAATTTAAAGTGAATATTCCTGCGCTAGATATCTTATTAAACTTGATTATTCATATCACTGAATAAAATAAAATAGCATACAATTGCTCCAGTGTGATGCCATATCTGTCTGCCTCCTCCCTGTCATCAGCCTCTCGCCTTTTCTGCATTTCTTGTGCATCATATTTTTTCCTTTTAGCTGGATCACTCAAAACGCCATACGCTTCAGTTATGAACTTGAACTACAAAGGAAGAAAAATGACTACACATAACTGCAAAATATGACGAGCGCACTATTTAACACACTGCAGGTTTTACGTGTAGTGTACCTTACTCCCTTCCGTGGGATTTTTATCAGGATGGTATTTCAAAGCCAGTTTCTTGAAGGTCCTCTTGAGTTCTTCTGGAGTGCAATTCGGGTCCACCCCCAAAATGTCATAGAAGCTTCTTCCTTCGGCCATGATTCTTGCTTACCTGAAACAACTAAATTTCTGAGACCTTGGATTTTTATAGTTTTAGGAATATCTTCTCTAACATTAACTTTATGCATATAAATGTGTAAAAAAATTATAATTCCATGCAAGGTCTCTTATCCTGACGCCCGGGGCATTCCGATAATAAAATTACAAAAATTGCTTCTGTTAAGATTATCTTACCCTACCCCGATGAAGAAGGTGATGCGATGATGAGGTGATAGGGATCGAAAGCCTCTCCTGTACCTAGTAGCACTTCAGGATGATTTCTGTAATAAAAAATGATTTTATTGACATTGTGTTATGAGGTGAGAGTGAAAGTAAAGAAATAGATTATGGTAATAATGAATCATGTAGAAGCACACCAGAAGTGCAGATTATTCACAAGTTGAATTCTGGAAATATTCACAACTTCTGGAATTACTTTTCCTAACGAAACTTGAGTTAAGTTAAGACACACGATATGTCCATTGTCTGTGGTTAGACCAACGTTATTGAGTAACTTTCGGAAGAAACTGAAAAGTGACGTAATTTTTGAAGAAACCAAGTAAGTCTCCTTACATCTAACTTTCTGGTTTTAGCAGTTTATTGCTTTTTGAAAGAGAGTGAGATGGATGCTCACGGGAACGTTTGCCACAGGACGGGACAGGGAAATACAAGGCTCGAGGAAAGAAATAACGCAACAGTCGATGCGTGTCAGGATAGTGACGGGAAGGGAAGACGGAGTACTCGTAACCTGCACTTTTCCTCGACCCCTGAAGATATTTTGACAAAATCACTTTCTGCTACTTGCACGAACTCGCAATCAGGTTTTCTTGACAAACTATTTAAATGTGATAATTTACAAGTAAATAGATATTTATATTTATATCATACTCTACGAGTAGATGAAGTCTCCTTTGCGGGGATACTGGGGTCACTGCGAGGAGAACGCTGCTGCATTCGGTCGAGCTACTCCGTGTTAAAGCTCTCACTTGCAATTACGTAATTTGCAATAATAAAACAATTAACAAATTACATGGGCATTTTTAAAAGTTGTAGGAACGTTGTGTGTCGAGCGTCTACAAAAGCCGGAGACATTTCCTCATTTCCCTTGATGAATATTTGAATGAAAAGAGAGCCTGCATGGATTTAAACTTGTATTATACCAATTACTTCCTTACTACCTCAAACCTCACTTTTTACTTTCTATTACACATGTGCGTGTGTGCCTATACGCTTTTCGAAGAAACATGAACTAATTGTTTGATATCACGCTGATTCAAGTGATCTGCTTGATGTAAGAATCGAACAAGTGGCTATTGCTAGTATACGGCAAATTGACCAAAAATGCTTTGTTGATAAATGTCGTAATGTCACGATCACGACCTCCACAATACCATAAGTATGTACTCTTGAACACGACTGGATGGAAAAATGCTTGAAAAAACTTTGTATTCAAAATGGGGTGTGATGTGTGATTGTGAAAATGACAGGAAGCGCATTTGACTTGGTTTGCGTTGCCTCAGCCTCTCCAGCCCAGAGAGCCTCCGTAAAGGGCCAGTGTAAATGCAATTCAAAGGAGTCCCTGTATTCCAGATCGGAAAATAAATGGGTGGCGAGGTGAGAGTTGGATATTCTTTTGTGTAAAATGTGTTAAAAACGCATGTAGATGATTTTAGACACAAGGGCAAGTGTACCCAGCTCTTAAGAAGTTACAGCGAATCAGCCAGAGAATGTGAGTGTTCCATCCAGGGGAGACAAAGTGTTAAAGAGCCGTCTTTGCCTGGCAGGTTACATGGGAAGCTGTGACCATCAATCAGCGCCATGCCATGCCTTGATCCCTACTCTTGCGTCAGCGAAATCTTCACCTGTCCCTTTCGAGATAATCAGTTTTGGAAAGATGACAACTGTATTAACTACGCCAACGGGCCGTGCTACCGAGGGCAACTCCACGTTCGAGTGTGTTCCCGACGCGGTCTGCGTAATTGATGAAAGCGTCTACGAATGTCGATGTAAGCCTGGATTTATTCAATCCGGAGAAAGCCTATGCAGCAATGCCTAGGTCTCTCCATAGGTGCATTCAAGGGAAATGCTTGTGTCCTGGGGACTTTCAAGCGTGGGAGAAAAGATGGAACTCGTGTAGAGGGCACGTAGAAGCGAAATGCGATGTTAACCAGGATAACTTTTGCGTGGAAGGAGCAACCTGTCAATGAGATAGGGTTGGAAACAGTGGGAATGGTACATGTAGGTGCGTAAACCCGTGAAACCAAACCGGAGATAGGCGTTGTGGCAATAATGCGGTGGAGGTCACCGTTACCGGAAAATAAAGAAGGCTTAGATGGAGCGAGATAAAAATTTTAAACCGCCCAAAGCTTTCCTAAATTAAACATATTACATTTGTTTCTGTTCAATCTATTCAATCCGAATCGCGTCGCCTTCCATCATGTCAATTAATTCATTAGGGGTAGGTCAATAAATCCTTATCAAAGCATTCATTCTTTATTCGACCAGAAACCTGCTTTTACGTAAATCTGAATCTGTTTACGCATAAAATGTGAGATATGGATGACTCACTATCTAATCTGATAATCCAGAAGTAACTTAACTTTGGTTAGTGCAATTATGACGTACAGTTAAAATTAGTGATGCCCAACCAACGCAGCAATTGCAAATCTGTCCCTGAGTTGGCGATACCATGTATTATTTTATATTATATTACTTCATTTCATTTAATGATATCTACAAGCTGTCATAATTTGTAATACACAAGATCAGATCAGACTATAAAGCATTTAGAATGTGCAGCCACACTAATCCTTTCATGGGTAAAAGTGCTTGACTAATTGTAAAAGTGTGAATTAAAACGCTTTACATTCATTCATGAACTTCGGGACTGATTAAAGCCATCCGTCATTCTGAACGAGGAGCATTAGGACACAAAGCCACTTGTAATTTCAGATGGAATAACCCACCAACGCGGTCAGCAAAATAATGCATGAGTGTAATTGAGCGTGAGCAGCAAATCCGCGTTCGTCAATCACAAAACCAGGATATAAACCCAGATTGGGTTTTCAATCACCTATCGGTCATCACAATCTGTAGCATGTAGCAGTAGTCACATTAGTCGATCGATGCGAAACAGGAGGAAACAAATCTCTTGACGAGGTGAATAAATCGGTTAATTAGTATATAAATATCTCTCTGTATATATGTATACATAGGTATACATTTTTGTATCGCACGCGTGCGTACGGAGGTCGGAGTTTCAACAATGGCACAGCGTAACAAAAAATTCTGAGAAAACCTATTGCCGGTAGAGTTAATGAATTAAATAATTGAATCCCCATCATCATCATTATCTAGTTACAGGTGGCCTAAGAACATGGCATTTAATAGCAAAAGAATACAGATTGCCACTGACTGACCTTGACGTACGTACACCCTAATCAGCTTTACTGTTTGGTTTGACTCATTCACGGGAGTTTTAGAATAGAACTTGTTTTCGCTCCGCTTTTTTCTTTACGTAGGTATTTCTGGCTAATGACGATATCTCCTAATCACGCCAACATTCACCACTTCATTCATGTTTAGTATAATACGTCAATCCTTACAAATAATTTATGATTATGCTTAGTAGCATGAACAATATATAAAGCGCAGGGGAGGTTTTTCTTGCAGATCACACATCTCCGGCCATTCAACAAGAGTGCATCAATGGAAACAAGGACACGAAGCGGAAACACGGTGAAAGCAGTACTTTCCTGTAATAAAACTGCAACCTTTTTAACGCATTCTAAAATGTAAACTGTTTATATTCGGCAAGCATAAACACATGTCATGCTATAAGCTATTTTATTTCCTTATGTATTTCAGCAACACTTGGATCGATCTGCTTAGGTAACGTTTT
>JAANSN010002905.1:0-21230 GCA_036850665.1 Dicranocentrus wangi
ATTTTCGCATCTTAACATTGTAGTGTGGATCACTGGAAATAACAGTGAATTCTTTAATACCAGACAGAGGGATATTACATCTTTCATTGTTGCAAATCGCAATTATCATTAGGGATCTCCCATACATTTCCAAGGAGCAAGATGGATATTATTAAATATCATGTACTGAAAAAACAAATTCGTTGTATATTTTTCATACTTCCGAACTTTTGCCTAGTAAGTAGCATTACATTGTTTATATAACCACAACAACATACAATAAAGATTGACACGAAAAATCGCTTATGCATCAAGAGATCATAAATCAACTGTAATAACAATAATAATAAAGTATAAAAAATCAAGGTTAGTCTCTTGACATAAAATAAACCATTTTTTGTGACATACGTATTTTTAGTAAAATCTGACAACCCGAAATTAAAAAATACCTTTATACTCTAATTTGGTATACATACGTTTCACATATATCTATAGATTTCTTCCTTTGCTTCCTATTTTATTTTATTAGAAAGTAATTAGAATTCTGAAAAATTAGCATGGAAAACTGTCCAATATTAATAACTTCACATATGAGTGACATCATAATACCATAAATTAAATTTGACATACATATTGTAAACTGCATATTATAATGTTAAAGGGCTCTATCACATCTTTTAAAATATTCTCATTGGAGAGTTAGTACTTATTTTTAGATTAAATTTAAATATTCGTACGTTGCAGTTGCATACTGTGTTGTTACTAATATCTATAATATGTAGAAGGTTGTGCTGAAATTCGGTATTTAAAATCGTAGACATTTTTTTATAACCAAAAAAGACATATTCGCTGCTGACACCATACTTGTATGACATTACTTACTTTATTTTTATACGTTTTATTATTTTTCAGATCGCATAAGTGTTTTATTCTTGCACAAAATGCAAATCATTTTTACATTAATAGCTCCCACACGGTAATACATAATACGATTTTTTTGTGTGAAATCAGTCTCCAGTGGTGTTAAAACAGCTTTCTCTCCCCCGTGGTCCTTTACACTGAAGCACAATAGAATAGAATAGCTCATTTTTAAATAATGCAATCGGTGGAACCAAATCCAAATGGAATGTCAGGGAAGGAACACTTTTATAATTTGGCTTTAATATTCAGTTACCTTTCACTTGGCAAATACTTTAGAGTGCTACTTTAGTATCATGTTGTTGTTTAACAGCGGATTGGAGAAGATACTGAGCCATTCTTATTTGACCTGGAACACCCGAGATCGTAATGATGCGATCAGTGGCGCCTGGAAGTGCGTCATCAATAGTTATGGTTGCACCTGAGTCTGCTCTAATCCTGCGTATTCGGGTTCCACCCTTACCAATAATTGCCCCAGCATACTACACAAAACAAAAAATACTTGGCTAGAACATTCTACTCTAACGCTTCTCTCTCTCTCTCCCTCTCTCTAGTCAACTAGGTAATCGGAACTGAAGTGCTGTGACTACTTCTACTTCTGCGGGTCAGCTAAATAGACATGATAGTTTAGGTATACATGGCGTGAGTAAGTTGTTACGTAGTGAGGAAAATATTATTGTCAAAGTACAATTGGTCAGTCAATATCCCATATAGTAACAACAACCTTTTTATTGGTTTTAATCAAGTCAAAGTAACTCAAGCTAGAACATCATGCTTGGAAGAATAGAGTTTAAATGTAGTGGAGAACTTTAAAGCACAATCATAATGCAGTTGGTCAATTGCATAGGGAGGAAGGGGGAAGCGACAAAATAATTATTATTATTACAATGAATGTTAAAGAAAACTTAGTTTTTAATGGGTGACGTGCAATGCAAATTAAAAATAATTTTAGAAATAATATTAAGGACTCCCAAAACAGATCAGAAATATTAATGAAAGCTAGGGTTTGGGTGGGTAAGGTAGTGTCCAAAGAAATAAGAATCTACCTCCTTCGGAATGGTAACTTGCGTTGTGGTGCGCTCATCATCAAACTCGGCGTCATACTCATCGCTTCTAGCTACTCCATTACTTCCTGCAGTAAAAGGACCGGCTTGAATGAAATAAAATTATCAAATGGTAACGGAAATTCAAGATTAAACAAGGGAGGAAAGTCGTAATCTTACGAGAGTTGGATGAGCCACCTCGTTGCCGATTCCCAGAGCGACCACGAGTAGATCCGCGTGCACTACTCATCATCCGGCTACTGCCGCCCATTGGTCTGTAGCGTTCACCACCACCACCACCACCATATCCCCCTCCTCCCCTTGATTCAACGAACCCACCGTACTGTGGTGCGTACACCTCGTCATAATTATGAGGGTCATATTGTTCACTGCCACCTTTTACGGGACTCTACAAATAGTAAAACACAGCCCACTGTAAAACGAGTTATCCAAAACGGCAAACCCACCCATTATTATGCTAACTTTGTTCGTAATGTCCACTTACGTCATTTACAAGAGCCACAATCTGTTTCACAGCATTCAATACCGTTTCAACAGATCCGGAAACAGCTACTACACGATCGGTGCTTCGAGGGCAGCAGCTAAAATACACAAACAATGATTTTCAAATTTTAAACTTGAAAGACCGGAGATCTAATTGCACACAAGCACAGTTTAGTTAGACAATCAATATATGTGATTCCTGTACCTTCCATAAATCTTAATCTGAGCACTTGTTGCCTGAAAGAAAGGAAATTAATTTACTCATTTTTATTTGGATATTAAACACGATACATGCCTCCTCCAATTTATACAAAAATCCATGAGACTTTTCGCTCACCTCCCTTAATTCCTTGATCTTCGCTCCTCCTTTGCCAATAATGCATCCCACTTGTGTGTGATGAAATAGCAACCTCACCTCTACATTGTCTGAAGTCTCAGACACACTTCCCCCTCGGCTGCTGCGGTCCTTGGATGACTGCAATTAGCCAGTTAAAATATCAAAATTATCAAAATATCATAATGTAAATATCTCTCATCAAAATCCTACTTCCAACAATACTTACATCATCAGTGAGAGGCACAATCTGGCTGAGCACATTTAGAGTCACTTCTTGATCATCCGCAGCAATGGTAATTAGCCTAGAATTGCCGTTAAACACAATATAGAGCTAAAGTTATTACTTGAATTTCTAAGAAAGCAACGGAGAGAATTACGTTTATAGATACACAACTTTCTGCAAGATACTCAAATAAATAATTTACTTTTGTCTACAGTTTGCACAATTCATACACTCTACTTCCCACATTCCCACAGAAAAAACAAAATAAACTTGACGCTTCGGAATAAAATAAAAATTACAAAAACGACTTCTGTCGTAATACTCCACTACCAAATTCACCTGCTGTCAAGCAAAATCTCCGTCGGGACTCTCTCTCTCTCGCTCTTTGAGCCTTTCATTTAACATTAGATTATAAAAGTTAATTTTATTGTAGAGACAAAAATGCCAACAGATGAATGGGAGCAGTAATAATGACTGTCGATTTTCTTTGAGTCTTTCTTAAAATCTTTAATTGTAGCACTAGAAGTAAAAAACGGTCAATTGGGAGGGCTTTACCGTTCCGGTCCAGGGCAGTCTGGGACGCTGATAGTGGCTTTGTTCTATTCGGGTATGGGATGGAACGGGAGACCAACAGCCAAGAAACAAAAAACAAAACGGGTCCAATAATCAGTGTTAGAAGTATTAATAAAGCCTGCAAATTACACTAGGTATAATAATAGTAGTTGATATAATACGTATAATATATACTCTTTTAAGTACATTCATACTTTATATTTACTATAAACTAGCAACCAATCAACCATCTATCATTTCCACTGTTATTCGTTTTTGTTCACCTGTGTTTGTAATCTTACGGATTACATGTTTCAATTACACAGCAACAGCAGCACATTTATTTATTAATATCATTAGAACATATTCATACTCTAAAATGCAACTGCAACTCTACTTACTTTTAGTACTGCTTTTAGTGATTGCTCTGCTGCTAAGTCTACATTAGTCTAATAATAGCATAATTTCTCTTGTGACGACATTTCAGATTGTCAGTAAAGTTGGAACTGGAAACAAGGAGTATTTTTTACATTTTGGAATATTTCTCCAATTGCAATGATTCATGCAGTGCAAAAATTGAATACATTGGCTTTACTTATCCCCAACAACAATAATACTGTTAAACCTGAACAGCTCTAGTTTTGGCTACATGAAAAAAAAAAACATTCACTGAAATTCTTTCCATATTTTTCATACCTCAGAACGAAGACGTGTAATGTTACTTCCTCCTTTTCCAATGATAGATCCAGCAACCTAATTTCCAAAAGAAACGCAAAATCATTAATATAATTGAAGTGTGGTGGGTACATTACGAGATTAAATTTCCAAAATTCATATATACTCTCTCTCTCTCTCTTCCTTTACAAAGTCAACTTACGCGAGACGGAATAAGAATGCGAAGTTCGTGACCTAAGTTACGAGCTCGTTTCAACGGTGATCCCATCTCCCTGTCAGCGCCTCGCTTCATCCCTGCGAAAAACAAGGTAGTTTACATTCAGAATGCCGTTCAAAAAATATCGATTTGATGTCAGCCTCGCACTAAATCAACTGAATAGTAAAAAAAACAATGCGGAAAGAATTGGTCGAAGAAAAGAGAAGCAAGTTTGGGCAATGTTGCAAGACGGTGTGGTTTGGTTGGATTATTTAGAAATCCAGATGTGCCAGGACACTATTATAATTTTGGACTCGTGATGGAACTACTGTATAATCAAAACGGCTAACAAAATGCTAGCAGGACTGCTGTTTTACCGAGGCTTTGGCATGTGGAAATGGAAGTAACGACTATATGTAATATTATAACTATCATCAAAGCACAAAAGCCATGAATATAAAATGAAATAGCAAGGTCTGCTGGCTGGTTACCCATTACGCGTTCGCGTTGAACGACAATCCACTATATACTACTTACTAGGTTCATTCTAATATCACTATCTGTCAACTCTACACTAACAAGCTTTGTTCGCAGAAAAATATTCTCTTTTAATGTTCTATTTTATGCCTTTTGACCATTTTAACTAATAATGCCGCTGCTGCAAAGTTAATGAGTGATATTAATCAGGTCAAAATCTTAAATGGTGGAGTGGTGGATAAAGTTTCAAGACGTTGAAAAGTTAATGCGGAGTCACCTACGTTTTCTACCACTCGTTGACGTTGACGGCATATTTTTTTTTGGGGGGGAACAAATTTGCTTCCAATTCAAACTGTCGGCAGAAGAGGCTAGAAAAGGGTAGGGGGGACAAAATCCCTAAATAAATACTTAATTCTCTATCTGTTTTTACAAACGGGTTGTATTTTTTCAAACTTTCCAAAATGGGATGATTTACGTGAGGAAATCAAGAGAAACTAACTAGCCTTCTCCTCCTCTCGCTCTGCCAACCGCAAAGTACACACGGAACGAAACCAACGACGGTCTTAACGGTCCAAAGGAGAGCAAACGTAGTGGCAAACTATCTTATTCCAAGTCTTACACAAGACTCCCGAAAAGTTTTTTTTTTGTACTCCTATAGTCCGGCGATCAAGGTAGGACAAATACTTAGACTAACCGTCGTATTTAGGAAAGGTACGGACGGACCGGACGCCATAAGTGGAAATGTCGTTTTCTTGGGGGAAGCATGGCTGCCAGTATGTGCAAGACTGTCGGAAAGTGCCACGTCGTTGCCACCTTGGCAATCTGAATCGGACACGCCGCTTAAATGGAGTTTATAGGACTATGTAATATACGCTTTTCTCGAACTTGAGTAAGTGTATCTACAAATCAGTGTGATTTACCGTTTATCTTAAACAGTGACTCTTTCTTCTGATACACATTTTTTCTATATTTCTAATATAGATTAACTTCCTAGATTTCTTGATGTTTTTTTGGGTAGGCATGCAGCAGTCTGTTATATAGTAGGGGTAGAGATATGCACAATACATTTGCGGATTGTTTATTGACTTAGTTAACATATATACCAATATTATTTTACTATTATTATCATCACGCGCTACCACTACCACCTACCTGACTCTACAGTTGCACGTTTTACCTTTGGTTTATTTACGGAATGCATTGTTTTCTTCCAAATCAGATACTTTGTGAAATGGCAATGATGTATAATTCTTTGGGAAATTCTTTTCGTCTAGGCGTCTAGTTGGTTTTACACCTGCACCGATGAAGAAAGCTGGGTTTGATACGAGTTAACAAGGAGAAACCCGTGAATCACATAACGTGCCTAATATTCGTGGTTATATGAGCATTTTGTATGTCGATATACATCAAGCAGGAGTGAATCAGAAATATACCATGTCATATATATAGTGCCATTTTGTTTGAGAGAAGAGTCAAGAGTCTCGTCATATAACCTCCATCTTAAATGCGTATTGATGATAAGCATCACTGATACGACGGATACCAGCAGCAGCAAGAACAATAATACCACCTCACCTTTCTTTTTTTCAAGGCGAGAAGGAAAACGCAATCAGAAATTCTTTCGTTTATTGACTCTGATTGGGACTGGTTAACACATCTTCATGGAGTATATTGGTGGAGTGTGATGTGTGAATTGTATTTCTCGGACATATTATGGGAGCAGCACTACCAGGAGTTTTTATGAGCACATACTTTTCCGGACATGGTTCCTTGGAGAGGTACAAAACAAACTTCAAACTTTGATATGAACGCGTCAGCTCTCTCAACATACGGATATAGGGACGAGGAGTTTTCCCCGTTGATACCAAATTACCAGGGGAATTATAGGCAGTGAGCGCAGCGTGGTGTGATTTTTTGTGAAAGAATGCAGATTATTATGAAGATTTGACTGGGACATGCACGTTACGGGTTAGGAGGGAGGTGGAATATATATAAAATGCATCAAAATTCCTGTCTAGCTAAACCTTGAAATTTGAACTTCTCCTTTTTATTATTATTATTTGTAGAGTCGTTACACATGGCGCAAGTATAATTTGATGATGTGGATCGTTGCATGTCATTAACAGTGAATTATATCCCAGGCTCGTAACAGACGTAACTCAAATATAATGATTGGAATATTCATTTCAAGTGTTTTACATACGTTTTAAATCCCTAACTTTGCACAAATATGACAAAGATATTCCTATGAACGACAAATCTTGCTAGTTTTATAGAACAAATTAATGACCAGGACTTCCTTTCCTGTGTTTGCACAAGCCGAGCAATAATGCAATCTTCAGCAGCCATGAGCTAACTTTTCGACGTTGCCTTTTACTTGGCAATTAACCTTGGGATCCATTTTGGAGCAAAGGGATTTTCCTGTCTCATTTGTCTGGCTGGGTTTTAACTCGGCTACAATAACTTTTCCCCCTTTTCGCGTTTCGCGCAGTGCAATGATTTAAACGTGGAAGAGGGTCCAATTCCAATATACCTTCCTAAATATGTACATACCAACATTGATTGCAGAAATATTTTTGTAAACGATGATGATGTTCCCCGTAAACCACGGCTCTTGGCTCTATAATAAATGCCACCACGTGCGAAATATAAGTGCGAAACTCTGTTGTAGATCACATTTCAACAAAGAGTTAAACGTAAACTATGAGCATAGATCCTTGTTAGCGTTGTTAGCAGCAGCACTAGTGTTACTGGTAATCGTGGAAATATGATGTATACACAGAATGACTTACATGCAACGATTGGCAGTTTTAGAAGCTCACAGAGAGGCTTGTTTGCTGAGATATGAGATGTAGCTGTAAACAGGAATAGCAAGGTTATACAGTATAAAATCTGTCTAAATATCAGCACTAAATGTTTAATTGCACACGACATAAACCAGCCACCCAACGCGTGGCGTTGCGTCTCTCGTCGTCGGCCAAAAATTATCATCAGGATTTGTCTCCTGGTACATATTAAACAGTAGTCTTTATAGCCCGGTATTACCCACTCACAAGTACAATAATAACAACAACCACGTGCATACTTTATTTACTCACCAATTTATTTATATAAAATGCCGTACATTCCCATAAAGTTTAACACCTACTAAACATACTCTAAACTCCCTAGTTTTTAAATGAAGCCCTAAAAATAGGACCGCACTTGTCCTTGCCCATTCTTCTAAACCCCCTACACGGTATTCCTCAAATTAATAGTACCATGCAGCTCTCTCCGAACGTCAGTAAAATACTATTAATGAAATGAAAGGGACAAGATGTAAATCTGTATAATCTACCACCCCGTATAATAGACATGTACCGCATGTACGCAACGCACTTTTGACTTTTGAAATTATCATTTCGCATAAAACGTCATTTATCGTCCTAATGAGATGATCAAATTATAAGCTAATCTGCTCATAAAGCATTCCATGAATACCATAAAATCAAAATCTTTTTTTAAAAATGAGAGCACTTACACTGTTACATTAATTTTTCCTCAATTAGCTGCTTCCGTGAGTAAACAAAATATTATTCTCCGACCCTCGCTTTTTATCAGAGTCGTGTAGTAGAAGTAGTCCAAGTTTAAAATATAGTTATATAGGAAATTGCCAAGTTGCTGGAAATAATCCTGGCTGGATAACCTTTGACCATGAGATCTAAATCATCACATCACACACTCACTCACTACCACACACATCCACAATATATGTTCATAACACCCTGCTAATTCCAGCAGTTCACACGCGGCCGTCTTGACTTTCACACTACAAAACTTTATTATTATAGAACTGACCACAGTCAAGACTTTCTACATTTAGTCACATTAACGCACGCCTCTCATCAAAGCATAGCTATAGTTTTGGTTTAGTCAATCAAGTCCATATACATACGTACGCAATACGCATCCAATATAGTAATTGCAATCTTTGTCCACCTATAATTCAACTAGTGTNTTTGTCCACCTATAATTCAACTAGTGTGAAGAAGTGACATTTGAAACTCACTTCACATTTTACACAGAATACAAAGGAAGATGATGAGGATGATAGTTCTGTATAATATTGTTGTTGTTGTTGTTATTTATGAAGATCACGGTAGTGGTGGTGCGATGATGGCAGGTAATCTTTCTAATGTTTTACTAGGCTGAACATATAATATGTATATTATGAACAAAAGTCCCTAGGAGCAAAAAAACGCTTACGTACTTTTGTACTTCTCTCCAAATGAGAGATTTCCTGTAGCATATATACCACTATATAATAATACTACGAGAATATTGTCTTGTCAGATTCCCAATACATTCGATGTTGTTGTAGTAGCAACTTTTTTGTGTCGTCTCTAAACAAATCCACTGGAACTGGAACGTCTTTTATTACACACACAATTCTGTGATTGATAGTTTATGAATGAGAATATTGAGAATACGAAACACCAGCACGTTATACAACAGCACAGATTTTTTTTACACTTTTTACTTACACCAGAGAATCAGAAAAGTTTTTACTTGATGTAGTTAGTTTATATATGGCAAATTTTCCTTAACACACTTTTTTCCAGGAGCTACAAAATCTATTTAGAAGAAAATGGCAAAGGAGGCAGAGCAGTAGACCTGTGATGCTGATGATGACGACGAGTTTGTAATAGCTTGACAAGGAGGACCACTGGGTGCATTTCTCCTTCGGGAAAAGAATGTTTTTTATTTTAAATCTCTACCTGGGCGAAATGATTTCGTGGGTGCCGAATTGCCTATTTTATCATTATTATTATTATTGTTTTTTTTAGTTATTTTCGCTCAGTTTTTTAGATTTTTTAAATAGAGATTCAACTCTGTTCCTCTGTAAGCTTCTCGCTTGCTGCAGTTGTTGCAGAAGAGCCGAGAAGAGGAGAGATGATGATCATCGCCGTAGTCTTCGCCGTTTCTCACTCAGGGCACGACATCACCACCACCACCACCACCATCATTATACACACACCACTGTACACAGTGAAGCAGAACAAGTAGAGGAGAGAGAGTACAAACACAAACAATATTATATCAGCATTCAGAACAGCAGCATCCCTTGCTCACCAAAAGGAGTACTCCTACTTCCAAAAAAAATATATATATAAAATATCCAAAAAAAAAAAAAGAAGGTTCCTCTACCCTTCTTGTTGGAATATATATGTATATATGTATATAATATATACGGAGACGGAGGTTATATCATGTAGTTTCTACTCTTCTTCATCTGTCACTCATAATGGTATCCTTGTGCCTTCTGTCTGTGTCTCTCTCTCTCTCCTTGTGAACTACCAAGGAGCACGAGCGAGCGACGGTAAAAGCCAAGTTTGCTAAGATAGCAGCTCCCGGAGCAGCAGCAGCACCACACAAATGGAATGGAGAGAGCTGGGGGTAAAGAAGGCCCAGGCACCACACCGTCGTCGTCTTCCACTTTATTTTATTTTATTTTATTTTATTTTATTTTTTCAAAAATAGTATGCGAAATCGAATGTGCAATGCAATACCGATGATGATGATGATGATTTTGTATTGGGTTGGTGGGACCGGAGGCAGGCAGGTGGATTGCCAAATTGCGAAAGAAGCAGACTAGTGGTAGTAGTGCTCTCTGCTAAAGGCCCACTTTATATTATATCGGGTCCATGGCTTGAAATAAATAAAAATCCTGATGTGATCTTGTTGTCTATAGATATTTGGAATTATGGGTGTAGAGAGATAGAGAGAGAGAGAGAGGGAATGGATGGAAATATGCACCCGAGTGGGATAAGAAGCAGAAATATTGCCAAGGATACGGTTTTTGGATGGAATGTGCATATGATATGACAAGAAGTTATAGGGTAAAAAGAAGAAGAAGAAGAAGAAGAAAAAAGTCTGCTGGTGGATTTCTCATTTACAACTCTTTTTTTTTTCCTCCTTCCCCTGCCTGGCCTGCTTTTCTGTGCCTGCCTGAACCTCTGATGCTTGTGGATCCAGCGTGAGAGGAGTGGGTATATAAAAAGTATTTTGGTGGAGCTCCGTTTTTGATAGAGGAAAAAAAATACCTACGAAAAATACCCTTTAGGTTTTTTGAGCTCTTTTATATATTTTGTCTGTCTCTTCTCCCAAGTTCTATCTGGCTGGCTGGCTGGCTAGATGTATATTGTATATACTCGTATTATGTGAATATAAGTACATTGGTCTATTGTAGGATAGAAGAAAAAAAAAATGGAAACGAAACGGTTGGGTTTGCATGGAGTGTGCCGAGTGTGAAAGATGTTATAATGCTCACTCTCTCTCTCTCGCTCACTTCATGTTCCTTTTTGGTACATATGTACTATTTCTCTCTAGTCGAGGTTGTCCCATCTCTCCCAATAAAATACATGGATAAAGTGGATGGATGTAGGAGAAGTGGATGTGATGGTAAACTGGGAAACTCGACAGAGAGAGGGGGGGGTAAAAACTCTTCACCATATACTTGCCGTTGCCGTTGTGGTAACGTAACCATTGGAAAGCAAACGCATTACTTTTACTACACACTCGGTCGGTGGATACGACAGTTTTTCGTGTTCCTTTTCCCCATATATCCCCCCAACTTATGCATGGCTAGAGCAATAGAAAACTCTTTTTTCTCCTTCGGCTACGTCATTTATAGCTTGGATCTCGGTTTCTAATGATGTATGCATGTGGATAGGACACCAGGCAGGAATGGGATACTCGAAAGGGATATAATAATATACAATTTCCAAGTGGACTACTTGTGACTCTCACTCCCGTCCTGCACCCCAATAATAATAATAAAGTCTGGCTTTTTAAGTGAGAAATGATGCCTTTCCTCCTGGAGGACTAACTAAGCCATAGGCTGGAAAATCATTGAAATTTGGGGATTATCCCAGCTCTACAGACAGAGCATAATAATATGAGTGGAGCAATGTAAGTGATATAGCAACAGTGGTGAAGTACGAGAAGTAAAAAGTATTAACAGTTTAGTCAGTTAAATTGTCAATTCACGGTGTTTTTCGCAACGTTGCGTTGCGTATGAAATGGATTCGAGCTGGCTTGGCTGGTGTCCTGACGTGAAAGACAAGAGGATGGGAAATCGGCATTTATTTCCCAATTTCCCCGCATTTTCCCGTAGTTACTCCGGCTCCTATATATTTAAGCATAAACTGGAATGCGTTCAATGATATTGGAGATGAGAAAGATGATAACGGTTCATGATGATGATGATGATCGGCCCTATCTACTTGGCGGTTTTCAGGGAGCTACAATGATGAGAAACTTACAAAGTCTGTGAAAGAACCTGTTCTGTAAAAGTTTAATGGAACACTTTCCCCATCAGTGCAGGAGAGAAAGAGAGAGAGAGAGAGAGAGAGAGAGAGAGAGATAGAGAAAAAAGGAAGAGGAAGAGAGAAGCGGAACTAGTAGAATTGACGAGACGATGCGAGAAGATGTGCTGTAAATGAACCATATATTGAGCCCAAGCACAACAACTTTCCATTTCTATCTTGAACGACGAACCATGCAACATGGTTATCTTTTGTCCTTACTCCTCCTCCTCCTCCTTCTTCACGGGAAGCATAATCATTTTCATGATCATTTCTAGCTCTTCCTTTCCCGGTCACTTGCTCGCTATATATCTTCCCTCTTGTGGAGGATGAGCTCTCCTCCATCCGTCCGTACTACATTATGTAGGAAGGAGAAGAAGGAGAGAGCTGGCATATGTGTGTGTGTGCACAGTTACGACGAGAGAGAGAGAGAGAGAATAAGAAAAAAATTGGAATTGGAAATACGCAGGGAAGTGGGAGCACACAACTCCAGGAGCTTGTCTGATTTCCCATGTTGTTATTATTCGTATATTTTTAGAGGAACAAGGTCCCTTTCACCGGTTGTGTCAGCTCTAAGCTTTCTTTGTATCGATTTCTCCGAAAAATATGTATATGGAGTTATGAGATATCCAGGAGGAGGAATGTATGCTGCTGCTGCTCCCGCTAAAGAGGTGAATGATTCAGAGGAAAGCTCTCTCCGTTTAAGAAATTGGTGCGTTATGGTTTCCACCAAAACTCCAGCATATTATTACAGCAAAGAGCTCATGGAAATAGTAATCCGCACAGTGTGGAAATGCAATTTAGTTGGGTGCTTAATGAAACGCCCTTTTCTCATTTTGTGCGCTTTATATAATCGTTTCTTTCTGTGGTGATGCTTAATACACCTCGAATTGATGTGTACTGTCTTTTTTGCATATTCATGAGACAGGCGTACTGAAAGGAGGATAGGAGAAAGAAAATAAAGGATTTGGATTGCTCTTTTTAATCGACTAGAAAGAATGTGGGAGAAAAATGATCATCATTTTTGGGAAAGTTTTGCTGTCATGCAATAAGTATACCATAGTTACCTTTTTGCACCTGTAGCACAAATACCTGATCGAACTTTTTTAGCAGCATTATAAGCACCTAAATAACCTGTTAGTTTCATTATTACGTTTATGAGCTGGGATAATACAAACATAATAATAAGTCGCTTAATTGAAATATTTTATCCTTGTATGAAAAATTAATACACTTCTCATCACCATTGATCGAGTTACAAAATCAATTAAAAATAATAAATTCGTTTTCTTACTAATATCAGGGGACATGCACAGGAACTTTATAAAATGACATATTTGGCACTCCGCGTATACAACTTACGGATTTACGAATGTAAAAAGCATGCCCATACTCCAAGACAGAAATTTGTTGCATATAATAGTCCTATATGTATGGAACTTATCTTACCCCTCCAACTTTTACTTGACTCAAAAAGTATCTAGCGTTTATGTCAACAAAGCGTCTCTATGGAGTTCGCGTGCAACAACACAAACTCCAACCAAACTTTTCCCAAGCAATATATCGCTCTGTCGTGATGTGGACCAAATAACATGTGACAACTGACCACTTTCCATGCTAGAAACATTCCCTTTACCTGTAACACCAGCCAAAACCAAATATTATTCCAAATTAAGTTTTCCAGATGTTCTCCAAGATTTTCGAGGTTTTGAACTAGGTTTGGCAAAATACCCTCGGGGAAATGTTTGCATATCTCAGTAAAAAGGTAAGTTGTTTTGGAAATATTTTAAATACTAAATCACGTAGTCTCATAATAATCATCTTTGCAACTTGCAGCTTGAGATGCCCCAAGGGGCCAATGTAAGGTGCGTAGCCTGGAGTTCCGAGGATAACTTCCTGGCCTGTGGTTGTGAGAACGGGATGCTCAAAGTTTTGAAAATTGAGTCCACCGTGGCGTCCACAGAAAGCGGTACAATTAACCGAGGCATGCTTGCCGCCCCATCCAACATAGCCATGAACCAAACCCTGGAAGGTCATTCTTCCAATATACAAGTAATCGCGTGGAATAATGTACACCAAAAGCTAACAACAAGTGACGCGAAAGGTATGTATAGTTATGCAGTTTTAACGAGACCCTCCAGTACTGAGCAGGTATATCAAATTGAGGATAATATTGGAAATGACATGAAAAATTTCATGATCCTCCCCAGGGCTAATAATCGTCTGGATGTTGTACAAAGGAACCTGGTATGAGGAGATGGTGAACAACAGGAATCGGTCTACCGTGCGTGGCTTGGCTTGGTCACATGATGGCAATAAGATCTGCATTGTTTATGAAGATGGTTCACTTGATAAACTATTTTCTCTCAATTTTCTCTCTTCAAACCAATGAAACTTTTGCCCCTTTTTGAGATAGTCTGTGGTTGGTGACTGTAGCCCCGGTTTGGGATTACATGCATAGGATAAACGCATACTTGAAATTTTTGCTTTGATGTTTCCTTGAAGGTGGTGTAATCGTGGGATCTGCGGATGGGAATCGTTTGTGGGGAAAGGATATCAAGGGCTCTGTTCTCACTGGAGTAACATGGTCGGCCGACACTAAAATGGCCTTGTTCACTTTGAGCAGTGGGGAAGTGCACGTTTACGACTCTGAGGGGAATTTCATGGTGTGTCACCATTATGCAAGATTGATGGCTCTGCTGAGCGGAAACAGGAAAATTCCTTTAAACTCATATATCTCTTGCTTTCTTTCTTTGGTTGCCTCCAGTCCAAAATAAATTTAGAGAGATGGCCGAAATTTGACAGTGGAGATGATAATGAGCCAATAGTGGCTGTTAGGTGGAAAACTGCAAAGACCTGCAGCGAGGTGGAGACACCAAGTCTGGCTGTGATATGGAAAGCTAGTTGCATGACTCTCACGAGAGGAGTCAACGATGAAAGTAAATCACTTTCACAACTTTTATTATCCCAAACTCGGGGACTAAAAACCTTGCTCGTAAAATTTCATTTACAGGCGCACATAAATGGTAACTGACATTACAAGTTACGTACTTATTATTATTGTGATTGCAGGTCCAATTATTGTGGACACAAGACTGGTTGCAACATGCGGAGATTGGAGCCCTAATGGATTTTATGTTGCCGTTGGAGGTCAACCAACCACTCTTGGGCAAAAGCAAAGCAACTCAGATTTCGACCAAGTAAACATATTTGATCAAATGGGAAAGGTAATAGTAATATTTAAGCACTACCACCGTCACAGCTTTTCCTCGTGATTCTTTTTTGTGTAAATAATTAAATACGAAGGGGAAGGGAAGTGAAAATTTATTTTCATGTAATATAATGTAGCTTTTGCAACAAATCAAAATACCTGGTTCCCCCGCAACTTCACTTTCATGGGATTTCCTTTCACTGAGACTTGCCATTGGTGCCGGGGCTCATGTTTACTTTGCCAATTTACGACCACAGTACAAATATGCTTACTTTGGATCCAACACTTTGGCGTACGCCTTCGTCAGACCTGATGGATCCAATCATGTTGGCTTTTGGGACACAAAGAAAGTATGTTTCATGCATTGTATAATTATTTCATGTTATGTAATGTATATGGAAATCAATCTTAAGGGTGAGGTTTCATTCGTTATTTGTATATATAGCTAACGACACAAGAAATCCCAGGTCAAATCTTGGATGTAAAAGGAGACGAAGACTATTTTGCTATTTTATCCGTAAACGGCTCCGGAATTTATAATGTGTCCGTTCTTAACGCAGTCGGAGCTCCAGTTGATGGTATTTTAAACATTTTTCATGACTTCATGCACACGGCGCGACGGCGTAGCAGTGATCATTCAATCCCTAAAATTAAATGCAGGGCTAAGTATAATGACAATGGAACCGTTCACGATATCCCTGACGCAGTCGGTGCTGGTTTGCCTTGCTCCAAACGCAGTGCTCCTTTGGAAATACCAACTGGCCACGTCCCAGTCTCTCATAGTGTCTGATATGGCCTCGAAACGACGAGAGCGAACATTTCATATTGATGAAAATCCCAAGTTTACAAGTTGAAAATAGTGAATTTGGCGATAGAGATGTGAGGTTACAATCCCAAATATACAGTCTAGATAATAGTTGAGTATTTTATGATGTCTTTTTCTGATTATAGACAACAGGGCAGGATTTAACAGATCAGGTACTAAGCGAAACGGACTAATTGCTGATTCCCATACATGAAAAACTGAGAAACAAACATGTTATTACAATGCTCGAAATAATTTACATTTACCTAGAGAACAAAGGATCCAACCATATGTTGTGATGCCAGACCAGACCTACTAGTTATAGCTCGAGAAAGTGGCCGACTTCAGTTGTATTCTTTGCCCCATGGCGCCTTGCTCAGTGTGCTGGACATTGCTGTTGAAGTAAGCCCGGACGGAAGTCTTAACAATTAACACCTGCAAATACTTACCACGCCAATTCAAGCATTTACTTTCATTGTTTATAGATGGGAATTAGACCACAGAAAATCTACTTGAATAGCGACGCACTCCAACTAGCTATGCTCGATAATGGAGGCCATCTTAGTATTTGCTCTTTGAGCACAACAACGTTGAAAACTTCCTCGATTAGAAAGTATGATAGGAAGGACATTTGGAATCTTTTGTGGGCACGGGATAATCCGAGTCTCCTGTGCATCATGGAGAAAACAAGAATGTACAAAACATAAGTTTATGGAGAAGTTAAACTAAACTTATCATTGCTAGTTGTTCATAATCTGGTATAATAATCATTGTTCATTATATTCCCAAAGGTATGTTATGAAAAATGGCGAAGTGGAGGAACCTGTGATTAGCTCAGGATATTTGGCGTATTTCAAGGTTTAATGGATTACGATATACTAGTTGAATTTAGTTAAAATGAAAGGAAGGAACCTTAGTGATTTCTTTAAATTATACTTTACTTGAAAGGGCCTGGAGGTGACGGTGATCCTTCTTGATGAAATCATGCAAACCCCTGAAAACCTCAAACCAGAATTTTCCATGAAGCTTGAAACGCGGGCGTTAAGAGATATCAAGTCGCTCATTGACAACGGAACGGATTTGCTCGACGTTGGAAGATATGTGGAGGAAAATAGTCACCCCAGCTTGTGGAGATTGTTAGCCCAAGCTGCGTTAAACCAGTTAGATCTGGCCGTTGCTGAAACTGCGTTTGTGAGATGCCGAGACTATGCCGGTGTCCAGTTTTCAAAACGAATTGCCAACATTACAAATGACACTATCCGAAAGGCGGAGGTGTCTTGCTTCTTTGAGGATTTTGATAAGGCAGAAAAATTGTTTCTAGATGCCGACCGGAGGTAACTTTATGTATACTTTATGTGACGGTTGTGAGTCGACTCCATTTCCGGGCTGAAAAACAGAGGTAATACAATGTATTTTTAATATATTTCCCTACAGAGATTTAGCAGCCGACATGTGGAAACTACTTGGGGAATGGAATCATGTCGACCAAGTCTCGCAGCCTCTGGCAAAGCAACGTCCCTCTGACAAAACTTTTCGTGAAATGAACCTCGCCTTGGGTGACAAATCTGCTGAAGACCAAGACTGGGGAAAGGCACTTTCCTACTACGAGAAAGCGGAAGATACGTCCCGTCTCGTTGAGTGCTATTTAATGATGGAAGACTATGGAAATCTCGAAAAACTTATTTCCACCCTTCCAGAAAAAAGCCCTTTGCTACTACGAATTGCGGCGGCATTTGAAGCAGTTGGGTTAACTACAGAAGCTGTGAGTTATCGCCATGTTTATGGCTATCATAAAATTATGAATTACCACCCAAACTAACCTAAAACAACAGTAATTAATTCTATCCAAGGTGAAAGCATACTTGGCGGCAAACATGGCAGAGAAAGCTGTAGAAGCTGCAGTTGTCTTGTCTCAATGGAATCTTGCGATGGAACTTGCCCAACGTCATACTTTACATAATGTTGCTCCTGTTCTTCTCCGTTATACAGGGTTAATTCGTAACTTGATTATAAAAGCTAAATTTAAAAAAAAAGTGATTCATAATAGTTTATTGTATAATCGTCGTGTAAACTTTTAGGCATCTATTGGAGAACGGGGAAATAATGCAAGCTGTGGAGCTCCTTCGAAAATCAGACAAGCCATTTGCAGCAGGAAAATTATTGGCAATGGTAATGTAAAATGGTCATACCGAAATAATATATTAAATCATTCAGTAAATTGCCTGATAGCTGCAAATGTTTTTCAGCTGGCCATTCGGTTTCTGAACGCGGATGAAAATATTAACCTTGTTTTAATCAAAAAAATATTTGTAATGTCGGCCCAAATGTTTACATACAAAACGCGAAAGTTTTTTCGCGACAAGACAGTGGGAGCTCTCAAATCTGCCAAGTCTGATGCCGGCTTCAATGAGGAAGATGATGCTGACTTATCCTTCGAAAGCCATATTCCGGACGACTTTCGACCAAACCAGGAGGAATATCGGTGGATGAGGGAAACGCCATGGCGAGGAGCTGAAGCAGTACACTACTTATGTTTAGTACAGCGATTTATCTATCAGGCTCAATATGGAAATGCCACAAAGGCTGCGCTATACCTGAGGTACATAGTCTATTTAAACGAGATTAACAATAATTTTAATTCCGTGCAATACTAATAAATAGTAACTACTAATATCGTAATGGATAATTATAGAAACTTTGTCGACATTTTGGGTGACGAGCGAGTCAACACATTGCTTGCTCTGGCAGCTGCAAACAACAAATGTTATAATATTTGTTCCCGTGCATTTATCCACTTGGAACTGTTGGATGATGAGTACTCTGATGTTACCTCGGACCTCTTCAGCGAGCATCAACCAAAGGATATTCGGCTCCAGAAAGTGGAGTGTCCAGGGTATGCAAACAACTTAACAATTCTAGCCATCTCAAACATTCAGTTGTTATTTGCTAGTTTACTGATAAATTAAACGCAATTCGTTATAAAATTCTAGATGTAGCACAATGATCAGCGATTCCGCAACCAATTGCGCGGGTTGTGGTGCCAACTATCCCGTCTGCACTGCAACAGCCCGTCCTATATACGACCCTTCCAAAGTGTGGACATGCGAGGTTTGTTCACGAATCGCAGAAATCAAAGAAATGACTCAAAGACGACACTGCCCACTGTGTCACACGCTAAAGAAAAATGCAGACTAAAATGTTGAAATCCTCAATAAAATCCTATAGCTCTAACATAAACTACTTCGGTAAAAAGAAGAGCAGAACATGCATGGGTTGTATTTGCATTTGCTTGCATTGTATGCCGCAACAAATCATAATCATACCAACCACCAAGAAATCTCACACAACCATAATCAGTGTTTATATGCATTGCTACTAAAGATAAATATTATTTGAGTTATTCTAATCGAACCAAAATGCAACGCAAGGCAGCGCAGCCACCATGCATAGTTTGGAGGAGGATGACCTCAGTAATAATAAAATAGCGTTTGTAAACTAATATGCAATCAAGGAACCATGCTGAACATGTGCACGCAAACAATAAAAAATATGCCGGTAAGGTGCACAACAGAACAACCGACGCAAGCAAGGTGTAAAGGCCGGATCTCTTGATCCTTTTTGTCATGTACTCTATATTCTCGCATCGCATGAATGAGGTATAGTTAGTCTATACAAGTATCCCTATGTGCTGTTGATTAGAATCAATAAAACTACCGGTGCTGCGGTATGTATTATATGAGGTACGCATTGTACAGTTTTTTTCTTCTGCTTTTGTGGGCTGCTGCGCTGCGCTGTTTGAAAACACGAGTTTGAGTTACTCCATCCACTCGACTCTATCTATAATATAATAGGGACGGAGGAGGAGTAGAAAAACCTGCATTCCTCTCTGACAATGGATATACATACTATTATGCATGTGCATATTGCATATACTTAAGCGACTCTAATGTATGTCATTATTTGCTCGCCACATAGACATTTATATGAATTTACTACCTGCTTCTTCCAATTAAGCTGATCAGCCAAGTATGTCATACTTACTCTCTGTGAGAATCGACTGTATGTGAGAGTCCAAGTTTTTGCGTGGCTCGGCTGGCTATATAGATTCCTTAGGATGGTGTTTTAAAGGAAAATGTGATGTGAATGTGCCCAACCACACAACACACACTAGCCACTTACCGGTATTTTCATTCGCAAAGCATGCTGTTGCTTTGTTTAACTGGGGAAGGACGTGGCCGGCGGACCCAGTTTCACGAGAAGAGTGAATGAATTGTTGTAGCAGCAGCGAAGCGAAAAAAGGCAACCTGACTGAAAAGGTGAGTGAGTGAAGCCACTCCACAAAAAATGTATTATTTTTTTGTTATTTTACCGGTTAACGCTTTCTGAAGATAAATTGCAGGTGAATATGTAGTACTATTGAGCCGAACCCGGTTATTGATCAGAAAACACGTTTTACTTTACCTAATGCATTGCACAGCTTGTTTGTGGGTTGTTGAGTCGTAGGCAGGTAGGTAAGGGGAAACAATATGGTAGGCGTGCCGTTTCAACTTGCATAGTAAAGAACTGCATGCTTATGCTTGCTTACACGCTTGGTGCATCAGTTTTATACTTGATTGTTACGTTTGCCTCAGAGCAAATCAAAAATCCTGATTTTACACAAGGTGTGGGCTGCTCAATTGACCAAAAAAGAGAGATTGATACATCTCAGTATCGAGTTTTATTCAAATGCAGATTATTTGACAGATGGAAATTCCTGTATGCTAGATAGATATATGATAGAAATGAATAGTGTTATTCTATCCTGATTATACTTAAACATAAAATGATTGAAGGAACTAAAATATGATTAAAAAGTATGAAGCAGCAACAAGAAAG
The DNA here is from genome assembly GCA_036850665.1 of Dicranocentrus wangi. Taxonomy (NCBI): domain Eukaryota; kingdom Metazoa; phylum Arthropoda; class Collembola; order Entomobryomorpha; family Entomobryidae; genus Dicranocentrus; species Dicranocentrus wangi. The sequence goes on from JAANSN010002905.1 coordinate 21,142, forward strand.
TGAATTAACTTCAAAGTAGCGAACACAAGGTTTTTATTTTCGGAGAAGAATATACATATATATAAAAACTAGTTTATAACAATACTATT